>CAUYPK010017472.1:0-37489 GCA_963574355.1 Loris lydekkerianus
CTCTGCCTCAAAAAAAAAAAAAAAAAAAACCAAAATTCTTCACTAAGTATTAGGTCTATTTGAAATGCTGATCAGTTGCTACCCTTGCAGAAAAGCTTTTTAAACCCAGAAAAGTAATTTTTCAACTGTTTAACAAACTGACTAGATGCCTCAAACAAAATAACAAAAATAATCTCAAACTCTTTTCTGGTTGTGGGGGTTTGGTACCTCTCACTGTAGCCTCACCTGGTGGAGACACTTGCGGGCTTTGTCGTACTCGCTTCGGAGGCAGTAAGCACTGCCAAGGTTGAACAGCATCACGGTCCTGGCAGAGTTGACAGAACTCGGGTAGCACTGAGGGGCTCGCTTCCCAGCTGGGGAAAAAAGAATATAGATCCTGGTGAAGAGGCCGTGCCAAGGGCACGGGAAAAGCCCAAACTACCGCCTTTGAGGAGCCACTCAGAACAAAGCACAGCAACATTTGTCAGACAAATGAAGGACACAAGATTTAGAGTCTAAAATTTGGGGATGCAGGCCAGACTACTTAAGTATTTACAAAACTTCTTACTTACAGGATTCCATTGCTTCATTTTCACCTTTGTCTGATCCTACAAAAAACATGAAAATGGATTTGGGGGCAGGACAACAAAGGCTATTTTCTAAAAACGTAACTTTCCTTATAAAGTGGAAATATAATAAATACAAGGCAACCTGTCACAACATACACTTTTCACATAGTGGAGGTTCTACTAAAAGACATCAGATTGCAACCACCCACCACCACCTTAATCTGAAAGCTAATCTCAAATAAAGTGAATGCCACATTAATTACACTTCCTCAAAAATGTAGCCATGATTTAAAACTGACTTTTGAATGCAATATTTTTACTTTCCCTTGGAAAATGTAAGCACTGCAAAGAAAAAAATATAGTATTAAAATCAACATAAATGTCTGCCAGCCTATCAGCCTTTTAATAGTGAGAATTTAGACCAGGTGATAACCAACTCTGAGGTCTACTTAGCAAATAATTACTATAAAGTCAACTACAGCCAAAAATGCGGAAAGCCAACCTAAAACTTCCTTTTCTTTACAACCATGCCCTTAAATTTCCACACATCCTGAATTACGACAGGAAGGAAGTGAAAATGGTGACTAGTTCTGATCAAATGTGTCCTCATTAACCTTGGTCCTGCTCATTTGAAGAGATCCCTAAGGAGACATCAGTGACATTCTCCGGGTTCAAGTGAGTAATAGCATCGGATATTCTGTCGAGAGAGATGAGTGCTTCTGCAGCATATAAATGGCCCAAAAACCTAAAATGAAAAAACAGATTTCCAAACTGAAAAGTAGGTCATCACAAAAATACCCAATGTATTGGGTATAAAATTGGTTATTATACATTGGGTATAAATCTCTTATATTTCAGGTTCTTTAACTGACATCTAAAATTATTTAGGTAAAATGGATCAATTAAGGGTCGCTTAAATTTTATCTCTCTAAAACATCTTAAAATACATATCATAAGGTGGTGCCTGTGACTCAAAGGAGTAGGGCACCAGCCCCATATGCCAGAGGTGGCGGGTTCAAACCTAGCCCTGGGCAAAAACTGGAAAAAAAAAAAAAAAAAATCACAATTTTTATATAGGTTAAGTAGAACAAAGTATACATATCACAGTGACACAGTGAGACTCTGTCTCCAAAACAAAACACAACACAAAATCAGTTAAAAGTGGCAAATTCATGCTGTTCTATTTCATTAGAAAATAATATTTACACAAACAGGTAATAAATCATATCTAAACTAAGAGAGAGATCCTAGAATGAGTGCCCATGAGAATATGACTGCTCTAGTCTTTGCTGCTATAAGAGTCTATATGAAGCACCCTGGGCATGGTGGCTCACGCCTGTAATCCAAGCACTCTAGGAGGCCAAGGAGGGTAGACTGCCTAAACTCACAGGTTTGAGACCAGCCTGAGCAAGACTAAGACCAGTCTCTAAACATAGCCAGGCAATGTAGCAGGCACTTGTAGTCCCAGCTACTGGAGAGGCTGAGGCAAGATCGATTGAGCCTGAGAATTTGAGGTTGCTGTGAGCTACAATGGCATAGCACTCTACCCACGGTGAAAAAGTGAGACTCTGTCTTAAACAAAACAAAACAACACACCAGTACACTAGATTTAGGCTGGATCAACCTCACTTCTATTCTAAAGGTTTCCTGTTTTTCATACCATTCTGTTTTATTTCCACTGATGCTACAGCAGATGCATATTCTCCTGCTTCTTCCAGTCTTACTTTGAGCCATCTTCTCCATAATCACCTCACTGATTTTTCTAAATTAAAGCATCCTTAGATATATCCCTGCTCAAAAAAAATGTATATATTTGGAGACAGAGTCTCAAGCTGTCACCCTGGGTAGAATGCCGTGGTATTATAGCTCACAGCCACCTCCAACTCTTGTGCTCAACGGATTCTCTTGCCTCAGCTGTTTTTGTTTTTTAGAGATGGGAATCTCACTTTTTGCTCAGGCTGGTCTCAAACTGGTGAGCTCAAGCAATCTACCCACCTCAGCTTCCCAGAGTGCTAGGATTACAGCTGTGAGCAACTGCACCTGGCCCCTGCTCGCTCGCGCGCGCGCGCGCGCTCTCTCTCTCTCTCTCTCTATATATATATTTATATAATTTTTTTTTTTGAGACAGAGCCTCAAGCTGTCATCCTGGGTAGAGTACAGTGGCATCACAGCTCACAGCAACCTCAAACTCCTAGGCTTAAGCAATTCTCCTGCCTCAGCCTCCCAAGTAGCTGGGACTACAGGCACCCACCACAATGCCCAGCCATTTTTTGGTTGTAGTTGTTACTGCTGTTTGGCAGGCCCAGGCTGGATTCGAACTCACCAGCTCTAGTGTATGTGGCCTTAGCCGCTTGAACTACCAGCACCGAGCCTTAAAATCTTAATGATGTTTTCCAGGTGAGGAAAAAACAAACAAAACTAAACTTTTATAGTTTCAAAGCTCTCCATAATTTGGCCTCACTTAAAACCATATCCATCCAATATTTTTACTCCCCTAAGCCACTGCTTCCCTGTAGCCCTGCCTCCTAGGCCTCAAAGTCTGGCCTAATCACAAGTCAGTATCTAACCCCACCTTTTAAAGGGTCTGCTCAGGACTCATCTCACCAGCTAGCCTGCCTCAACAGTCTGTCCACATGGATCTCGAGTTATCAAATCTCAGGCTCTTTTCAGTTTGACCATTTCCTGGGATTCTCTCTCTGCTTTTTTTTTTTTTTTTTGATACAGGGTTTTACCCTGTCACCTAGACTGGAATATAGTGGTATGATCACAGTTCACTGCAACCTCTAACTCCTGGGCTCAAGTGTGTTCCTCTTCATTCTGCTGCCTAGGTGGCTAGGACCACACATACATGCCACTGTGCCTGGCTAATTTTTATTTTGCTTTATGTTTTTTTGAGACAGAGTCTCATTCTGCCACTCTTGGCACCAGAGAACCATGGTATCATTTCTCACAGCAACCTTTAAACTCCTGGGCTCAAGTGATCCTTTTGCCTCAGCCTCCTGAGTAGCTGGGACTATAGGCGCCTATAACAATGCCTGGCAATTTTTTTTTTTTTAATAGACGAGGTCTCACTCTTGGTCAGGCTGGTCTCCTGAGCTCTAGTGATTCACCTGCCTGAGCCTCCCAGAGTGCTAGAATTACAGGTGTGAGCCATTGCACCTGGCCATGGCTAATTTTTTTTTTTTTTGAGACAGAGTCTATGTCACCCTGGGTATACATGTCACCCAGCCATGGCATCACAGCTCACAGCAACCTCCAACTCTTGGGCTTAAGTGATTCTCTTGCCTCAGCCTCCTAAGTTGCTGGGACTACAAGCGCCTGCCACAACGCCCAGCTATTTTTTGGTTGTACTTGTCACTGCTATTTGGCAGGCCCAGGCTGGATTTAAATCCTCAGCCCTTAGACAATGAGCTACAGGAGCCAAACCTACCATGACTAATTTTTTAAAACATTATTTGTAGAGATGAGGCTCACCATTTGCCCAAGTTGGCCTAGAACTCCTGGTCTCAAACATTCTCCCATCCCTTTTATCTCTTTATTAAGCAATTTCTTTCTTCTAACTAGTGGGAGCTGCAATGACCTTTTACTTTGCCACCAAATACCCTAACAGAAATGATATTAAAAAAAAAATCAGTAACTTCAAATATATTTTGAAATAAAATATTTCTTAAAGACCAGGCACAGTGGCTCACGCCTCTGATACTAGTACTCTGGAAGGTCAAGGCTGGTGGATTGCCCGAGCTCACAGGTTTGAGACCAGCCTGAGCCAGAACCAGACCTTGTCTCTAAAAATAGCCAGGCATTGTGGTGGGCGCCTGTAGTCCCAGCTACTTGGGAAGCTGAAGCAAGAGGATCGGTTGAGACCAAGAGTTTGAGGTAGCTGTAAGCTATGATGTCATGGTAATCTACCAAGGGAGACAAAGTGAGACTGTCTAAAAAAAAAAAAAAAAAAAAAAAAAAAAACAAAAAAAACCCGCCAGGCGTGGTGGCTCAGGCCTGTACTCCCAGCACTGTGGGAGGCCAAGGCGGGAGGATTGCCTGAGCTAGGAGGTTCGAGACCAGTATGAGGAGGAGTGCGTGAGTCAGAGTGAAACCCCGTACAAAAAGCCAGGCGTTATGGTGGGTCTGTAATCCCAGCTACTTGGGAGGCAAAGGGAAAGAGAATCGCTAAAGGAAGAACAGAAAAAAAAACCCCCACTTTCAATGAAGAAGAATGAACAAGCCAGCTGAAACGGAAAGCAAAAAAAAAAAAAAAATCTTTTTATTTTTATTTTTTATTGTTAAATCATAGCTGTGTACATTAGTGCAATCGCCTGTAAAAAAATCTTTTTTCCCCCCCCAGTTTTTGGCTGGGGCTGGGTTCGAACCTGCTACCTCCGGCATATGGGGCTGGTGCCCTACTCCTTTGAGAAAAAGAAAAATTCTTAAGAATTCATTAATGCAGTATCTGTAAGCCACTAATCATTACAAAACAAACACACAAGTACCTTGAAAGAGGTACTTTAATTTGCTTTCTGCAAAACTGATTAAAAATAATTTTTAATTCTTTTGTAGTTAGTTTGTAGGTGTGATAATTGGGTTTTCACACTCCTGTGTGATATGTACCTCCCTTAAACCTTGTTATGATATCACATTACCTGACATGAACAAAAATTTTTTTTTTTTTTTTTTTTTTTTTTTATTAAATTGTGTTAGTTTTTTTTTATTGTTGTTGCAGTTTTGGCCAGGGCTGGGTTTGAACCCACCACCCTCAGTATATGGGGCTGGCGCCCTACCCGCTGAGCCACAAGCACCTCCCCATGAACAAAAATTTTTTGATAACCTGGGCAGTGCCTGTGGCGCAAAGGAGTGGGGCACTAGCCCCATATGCCAGGGGTGGCGGGTTCAAGCCCAGCCCTGGGCAAAAACTGTAAAAAAACCCCAAAAAACCAAAAAAATTTTTTAATAACCAAAAGAAATGCCTTTATGATACAGAAAGCCTAGAAATCCTTGACTAGGTGCATAAAAAGCAACAAGCCGTGAGGCGAAAGCTGCTCTGGCATTCAAGGACAGTCAAATGTAGAAAGGCAAATTTACTGGGAAGACAGACTAGTGGTATTGTTACTAATTAAGAAGCCAGGGCCAGGCGAGGTTGCTCACACATGTAATCCCAGCACCCTGGGAGGCCGAGGCCGTTAGATTGCCTGAGCTATAGCGAGACCCCATCTTTAAAAATAGTTGGGTATTGTGGTGGTGGCTCTACATGGTGGCTCACACCTGTAATCCTAGAACTCTGGAAGCCCGAATCGAGTGGATTGCCTGAACTCAGGAGTTTGACACCTGTCTGTATAAGAGGGAGACTAAAAATAGAAAAAACTGGCCAGGTGTCATGGAGGCGGCCTGTAGTCCCAGATGTGTGGGAGGCAAAGCCAAGAGGATTGCTTGAGCTCAATAATTTGGGGTTGCTGTGAGCTATAATGACACCATGGCATTCCACCCAGGATAACAGAGTGAGATCCTTTCTAAAAGAAAAACCAAAGCTTAAGACAGAATAATAGATTAGTTAAGAGAATTAAAAATGAAAATTTTGGCTCGGCGCCTGAAGCACAATGGTTACAGTGCTGGCCACGTGCACTGAGGCTGGCAGGTTCAAACCTGGCCTGGGCCAGCTAAACAACAATGACAAATGCAACAAAAAAAATAGCCGGGCATTGTGGTGAGCGCCCATAGTCCCAGCTACGTGAGAGGCTGAGGCAAGAGAATTGCTTAAGCACAAGAGTTTGCAGTTGCTGTGAGCTGTGACACTACAGCCCTCTACCCAGGGTGACAGCCTAAGACTCTGTCTCAAAAAAACAAAAAAACAAAAAACAATCTCCCAAAGAAATGTCAAGTGACGAATCTTCTTTGAATTACTTGAGAATAATGATCACAATGTCAACCAAAGGATTTTAGAAGCAGCTAAAATTTTGTTTCTTTAAAAAATTAAGAAAAGCCAGGCACGGTGGCTTATAATCTTAGCACTCTGGGAGGCTGAGGCGGGTGGATTGCTACAGCTCAGGAGTTCTAGAACAGTCCGAGCAAGAGTGAGACCCTGTCTCCACTAAAAAAAAAATGAAAAACTAAGGCAAGAGGATTGCTTGAGCCCAAGAGTTTGAGGTTGCTATTAGCTCTGATGCCACATCACTCTACCAAGGGTGACTCTGTCTCAAAAATTAATAAGGGTGGTGCCTGTGGCTCAGTGGGTATGATGCCGGCCACATACACGGGTGGGTTCGAACCCGGCCCCAGCCAGCTAAAACAACAAAGACAACTGCAACAAAAAAAAACAGCCAGGCATTGTGACAGGCACCTATAATCCCAGCTACTTGGGTGATTGAAGCAAAAGAATCTCTTAAGCCCAAGAGTTTGAGGTTGCTGTGAGCTATGATGCCATAGCACTCTACCCAAGGTGATAGCCTGGGACTGTCTCAAAAATAAAAATAAAAATAAATATAAATAAAAAAATAAATAAAAAATTAAGAAAAAGTGCGCCACTTTCAAATGGCCATACATACTACAATCTGAATGCAAGCAATAACCCTCCTTTCCTGACTCTGGTATTTTATGGAGTAGGGCAATGGTAAGAAGGTATGGTGCTTTACAGGCAATCCAAAATTGCCTTGAACTGGAACTCAGAATCCCCCTTATAGACTTGGATGTTGGACAAAGTTCTCTCTCTCTCTCTCTTTTTTTTTTTTTATAGTTATCACTTATTTATTTATTTTGAATTTTTTTTTATTGTTAAATCATAGCTGTGTACATTAGTGCAATTGCTTGTACCCCTTTGGGACAAAGTTCTCTTGCAGAAGAGCAGGAATTCTGTTATATTTGAAATGTGATGAGGTCTTACATGATTTTTTTTTTTTTTTTTTTTTTTGAGAGTCTCACTCTGTTGCCCGAGGCTGGAGTGCTGTAGCGTCATGGTTCACAGTAAATCTCAAACTCTTGGGCTACAGCAATCCTCTTGCCTCACCCTCCTGAGCAGCTAGGACTACAGGCACCTGCCACAATACCCCACTAATTATTTTATTTTTAGTAGAAATAATTGGGTCTCATTGTTGCTCAGGCTGGTCTCAAACTCCTGAGCTCAGGTAATCCACCCATCTCAGCCTCCCAAAGTACAGGCATAAACCACCTCACCCTGGCCTGGATGATTTCTTAATTACTTTTTAAATATGAGGTATATATAGGTAACACTGCCCTTAAAAAGCCTTAATCAATGTTAATTTTAGATGCTTATATAAACTCACCAGTTTTTTTTTTGAGGCAGAGTCTCACTTTGCCACCTTTTGAATGGCAGAGTGCCATGGCATTTGAACTCACAGCAACCTCAATCTCTTAGGTGCAAGCAATTCTCTTGTCTCAGACTCCTGAGTAGCTGGGACTACAGCCGCCCACCACAACACCCAGCTATTTTTTAGAGATGGGGTCTCGCTCTTGTTTAGGCTGGCCTGGAACCTGTAAGCTCAGGCAATCCACCCACCTCGGCTTCTCAAAGTGCTAGAATTACAGGCGTGAGACATCATGGCTGACTCACCAGTTTTTTTTTTTTTTTAAGGCAAAAAATGTCAAATATGAATTATTTGTCAGAATAAGACCTTGAAATTCTAAGTGTTGCACATTGTAAATAAAGACCACTATAAAGCAAAGGAGGAAACGGTTACATTTTGGAGTTTACAAGTATATGCTTACAGGATGAATGAATAAACAACTGTCCTAGTGTTATGTAGAATACTCAAGGCTTTGGATAAAATTTTCAAGATCAGCATACACAAAGATTCAAAAGTACTGTACTTAATTGTGAAAAAAGGAAAGATGATGTGCTGTGGAAAATTTTAGCACAATACCAACGATACCAATATGAGATAGTTTAAATAAAACCATCTCATGAAATGGTTAAGAAAAATAATATTTATTTATTTTTAGAGACAGAGTCTCATTTTGTCGCCCTCGGTAGAGTGCTGTGCTCATAGCAATCTCCAGCTCTTGGGCTTAGGCAATTCTCTTGCCTCAGCCTCCCAAGTAGCTGGGACTACAGGAGTCCACCACAACACCTGGCTACTTTTTGGGTGCAGTTTGTTTAGCTGGCCTGGGCCAGGTTCGAATCTGCCACCTTCAGTGTATGTGGCTGGCGCCATAACCACTGTGCTACGAGCGCTGAGCCCACTAAGGAAATTTCTGGGCACCGTGGCTCACGCCTATAGGATCCCTTGAACTCAAGAGTTTGTGGTTGCTGTGAAGTATGATACCATAGCACTCTACCCTGGGTGACTGAGTGAAGACTCTGTTTAAGAAAAAAATAGAGGAGAGTCCTACAACCTAACTAGCACGGTGCCTGGTGGCCAGGCGCTGTGGTGGGAGGACAGGAGTGAAATGACCTCAATCTTGCAAAGCCCTTAGGCTCTCCAGCTCACTCTAGCCTTGATCAAGCCTGATGTAATTCCTCACCCACTGATATTGGAGGACATTTTTTCTATCAGCGGCTGGTGGAATTCATGGCTAGGTACTTCTCATTTTTGTTCTAGAATCTTCATCCACTGAGTGGGCCAATCCGAGGCTATATATCCTTTCCCACAAGGATGCCATTCAGCTCTAGCGAACACTGATGGGACCTACCGGGGTGTTTCGAGCACGCCACACGGCCCCAGATTCAATTAGTGGGAGTTTCGGCCTCACTGACACACGCAACACCACCCATCACTCAGACTCTGTGGTTTCAGCCAGCAGAGATTGCAGCTTTCTTCCCTGACTTCAGTGAACAGCGCTGGTATGAGGAAGAAGAGCCCCAGTTGTGCTGTGGCCCTACGCAGTACAGTCCAGAGGGAGGTGTCCATCAGGCAGCTGGAACAGGAGACCCAGGACCAGCCTGATGCAGGCCTGTCAGTCTATGAAGACCAGTTGCAATGCCCAGACTTTTCTACTAGACCTCTGTGGCTTAAAGGAGTAGGGTGCCAGCCCCATATGCCAGAGGTGGCAGGTACAACCCCACCCCTGCCCAAAAAAAAAAAAAAAAAAAAAAGACCTCTGATCCAAAGCGTTCTCCTAGGACCAGGAAAGCCTGGGCACTACGTGCCTGAGAGCCTAGCTCTTCTCTACATATCCTCCAGAATCTAGTGTCTATCTACCTCTTCTCTGGAATGTTGATGGTAGTTCAGAAGGGCAATGACTCCTGTTTTTGCTGAGAATTCTTCATCTTTCTTCAAGGAGAGCTTGCCTAATTGACATGCCTAAAAAAATGAAGTGACTCTATATAAACAACGTTTGGCCTATCTTCCTCAATAAAAATCTGTGTTCTACTGAAAAAAAAAAACAAAAAAACAAACAAAAAAAAGAGGGTGGTGCCTGTGGCTCAAAGGAGTAGGGCACTGACCCCTACTGGAGGTGGTGGGTTCAAACCCAGCCCTGGCCAAAAACTGCAAAAAAAAAGTTTTTTACATTGCTTTCCTCACCAATTATATTTCACTGGAGGAATAAAAAGAAACAATACATACTACAGACGAATTGGAAACCTCAAGACAAACCAGGGATACATAGGACAAGTCACACTTACTTAAGAGATCCTGATAGCTTCGGCTGCTGAAGAAGTTTATCTGCATGGTTCAAAGCCATAAGGTTATCACCCAAAGCCAGAGCCACATAAGCACTGCAAGCAAGGATGGAGCACCTAGAACATAAAAGGGAAGAAGCAGAAAACCACATTGATGGTTATATCTGCTAAATAGGAAGGAATGACCTTCCTAGTTATAGTTGTGACAATCTGGACTGCAGGAAAGAAGAGAGGAAGCCGTGGCACTAATTAAGATAAGAACGTAGGCTTGGCACCTGTGGCTCAAGCGGCTAAGGCGCCAGCCACATACACCTGAGCTGGCGGGTTCGAATCCAGCCTGGGCCCACCAAACAACAATGACGGCTGCAACCAAAAAATTGCCAGGTGTTTTGGCAGGCGCCTGTAGTCCCAGCTACTAGGGAGGCGGAGGCAAGAGAATCGCTTGAGCCCAGGAGCGGGAGGTTGCTGTGAACTGTGATGCCACAGCACTCTACTCAGGGCGACAGCTTGAAGCTCTGTCTCAAAAAAAAAAAAAAAAAAAAAAAAAAAAAAAAGAACACATAAAAATCATTCTGAAGCATAGGTTAGCTATTTACCTAAATCATCTTTGGTCTCCAGTTAACAGTTAACTGACCCATACCCCCAATGAAATAACCAAATGAAGTTACAATATATATTTAGCCTGTAAAAAAATAATATTGGAGTTAATGGTTTAATGAAAACTTACTCTGTAGAACATTTCTTTTTTTCTCTCATTTTTTTTTGTTGCCCTCAGTAGAGTGCTATGGTATCACAGCTCACAGCAACCTCTAGCTCTTGGGCTTAGGCGATTCTCTTGCCTCAGCCTCCCGAGTAGCTGGGACTATAGGCACTCACTACAAGGCCTGGCTATTTTTTTGTTGCAGTTTGGCCGAGGCTGGGTTTGAACCTGCCACCCTCAGTATATGGGGCCAGTGCCCTACTTACTGAGCACAAGCGCTGCCCAGAACATTTCTTTTAATATTCTTTTAAAAAAATTTTTTGGAGAAAGAATTTCACTCTCTTGTTCTACACAGAGTGCTGTGGCATCATGCTTCATAGCAACCTCAAACTCTTGGCCTCAAGCAATCCTCTTGCCTCAGTTCTTCATTTTTAGTAGAAATGGGGGTCTCACTCTTGATCAGGCTGGTCTGGTACTCATGAGCTTAATCGATCCTCCTGCCTTAGCCTCCTAGAGTTCTAGGATTACAGGTGTGAGCTACCACACCTGGCCTCTTTTACCATTCCAGAAATAAAGTGATAGAAGCAGATTTTATTCTCTCTATACATTTGTGATTTTACTAATTAACTTACTAAAGAATCCATTTAGCTTAGCTTACTGTAAAGTTTTCTTGTTCAATAGTTCTTAAGAGGTAAAAAATTTGTTTACATAATTACTATTATTTTAAATGAATATTGAAGAGAAAATTAAGTTAAATAAACATATGTAAAGATAAAATTTAAGTTATATTGATTTTGCTAAGTTAGATTTGAAACCTAAACTTCTATTTGGTTTTCTACTTAACGGCCAAGCTCATTTAAACAGGTCTAACAAAGACTTGATGCTAATAGATCACTTGAATGTTAAACAACTGCTCCATAAAGCAATCTTAAAATAAATGCTTGTCAAATAGAAATGAAGTCTGAATGACTGACCACAAATGACCTGACTCAGATACAGGGTTTTGAGTTACGTTTACAAATTACAAAACACATTTATTTCATTAAGGGCATTCAGGTTGCGATTTTAGTCTAAGGAAGAGTGTAAAGCACATCATATCACAACAGTTTTCTTTTTTTTTTGTTTTTAGCTTTTTCTGAGACAGTCTTACTCTGCTGTCCCAGGCTAGAGCGCTGTGGGTCAGCCTAGCTCACACAACCTCAAACTCCTGGGTCAAGTGATTCTCTTGCTTCAGTCTCCTGAGTAGCTGGGACTACAGGTGCCTGCCACAACACCCAGTTAATTTTTCTATTCTTTTAGTAGTGACAGGGTCTCCCTCTTGCTCAGGCTGGTCTAGAACTCCTGAGCTCAAGGGATCCTCCCGCCTCAGCCTCCCAGAGTGCTAGGATTACAAGTGTGAGCCACTGTGCCTGTCCTTACGATAGAGTTTTCCTTTTTTTTTTTTTTTTTGAGTCAGTCTTACTTTGTCACTCTTGGTAGAGTGCCGTGGCATCATAGCACACAGCAACCTCAAACTCTTGGGCTCAAGCAATCCTCTTGCCTCAGCCTTCGGAGTAGTTGGAACTATGAGCTACAGGTGCCCAGCCCCCCAGCTGGCTATTTTTAGAGACCAGGTCCAGCTCTTGCCAGGGTCATCTCAAACTCCTGAGCTCAGGCAATCCACCTGCCTCGGCCTCCCGGAATGCTAGGATTGTAGGCACGAGTCACCATGCCAGTGCTAGGATTATAGGCGTGACACACCACAGAGTTTTCTAATGCTTTGAAATCCTGACTAGAAATGGCCCTTCTCATAAAAGCACAGCTGGGCAAATTCAGACCTATTCTGCTGTTTCGTCTTTAATTGTTCACTCTTGGTTGCTAGAATCTTAGACCTTAATCCCAAACAATACAGAAAAGTAGACTGGTCCTGGAAAAGGCACAAGAAAATTAAAGTTCATGGGGTCTTAAGAGTACTATGGTAGGGCTGAAATAGTGTCTAAGGCAGTTTGTTCAGTCTTTCTAATGGAAAGACTGAAATCCAGGCCAGGTGCAATGGCTCACAGGAAAGAAGAGAGGAAGCCATGGCACTAAGAATTAGAACGTATAAAATCATTCTGAAGCCCCAGCTCAGGCAGGCTTGCTGGGAAAATTACCTAGTCTAGTGTCAATATCCCTAGGTCTCTCAGAGCTGGCTTCAGTGGCAAGGTTGCCCTGGTGGCCAAAGTCCCCGGGGAAGCCCTGTCTCTTATGGAACACTCAAGAAACCAGAGGATGTGGCGGGAGCCTGTAGTCTCAGCAACTTGGGAGGCTGAGGCAAGAGAATCACTTAAGCCCAAGAGTTTGAGGTTGCTGTGAGCTGTGACACCATGTCATTCTACCAAGGGTGACACAGTGAGATTGCCTCAAAAAAAGAAAAGAAAAAGAAACCAGAGGATACAGGAGGCACTGGCTAGTTATCTCTCATCTTCAGAGGCACATAAGGATTAAGTATGTGTGGCAAGATTAGGTGACTTAATCTTTTCTTTTGGCTTATATATAGTTTTTATTTTAAAATGGAGATGAACATGCATTCACTTATTTATAGTTTTTATTTTAAAATGGAGATGAACATGCGTTCACTTAAGTATATTGGGTGCCTACTGCATGTTAGGTTTATACTGCTTATGAAGAAGAAAAGAGACTTTTAAAAGTCTAGTCTCCATAGGCTCAAGAAGATCCTGCTCAGGGGGGCCTATATGAATGACAGTCACAAAATTTAATATCCATTTTCTTTTTTCGAGACAGACTCTGTAGCCCTGGGTAGAGTGCCATAGCATCATAGCTCACAGCAAACTCAAACTCTTGGGCTCAGAAGATTCTCTTTTCAGCCTCTCAAGTAGCTGGGACTACAGATGCCCGCCACAACACCCTGCTAATTCTTTACTATTTTTAGTAGTGATGGGGTCTTGCTCTTGCTCAGGCTGCTCTCAAACTCATTGAACTCAATGGGATCCACTGGCTTCCCAGAACGCTGGAATTATAGGCATGAACCACTTAATACTCATTTTCATTTGTGACTTTGCCAATGGTTAGGGTAAAACATAAGCTCCTTAAAAGTGGAAGCATGTATTGTTTGTTGCTTATGCAAAGATGAGAGCAATTTCTCATCATCTGTAGTAGGTGCTTAATAGGTGCTTGCTAAAGAAGACAGCTTTCACCAGGTGTCAAGCCTCACACCCGTAATCCGAGCACTCTGGGAGGCCAAGGGGCAGGTGGATTGCCTGAGTGCACAGGTTCCAGACCACCCTGAGCCAGAGAGATCTCGTTTCTAAAAATAGGCAGGTGGTGTGGCAGGTGCCTGTAGTCCCAGCTACTTGGGAGGCTGAGGCAAGAGAATCACTAAAGCCCAAGAGTTTGAGTTTGCTGTGAGCTATGACACACAGCACTTGACTAAGAGCAAAAAATGAGACTCTGTCTCCCCCAGCCAAAAAAGAAAAGACGACAGCTTTCAACATTTTAAATTTGCTTCTCCAAGCAGCCAGATTCCCACATGTCTTGTTGGTAGGTCATTCTGCTGTTGAAGCCAACTCTCTTTTGGCTCCCACATACAGGGGTCTTGTACGAGGTCCTAGAGTTTAGGACAAGCCCCACCTCAGGCAGGCTTGCTGGGAAATGCCTGCCCTGGCCTCTCCTGACAGTAGGTGGGCTATTACTGCTCCAGCTCTCTGTCAAGCCCACTTTGGGTCCAGAAATCAGTCATGTAAGATCTGCAGCAGGATTTTGTTTCCCAGGAAGCCAAACTATAATTATGTATAAGAATATAAAAATCTGCTTTATTCAACTTTTACCTTTTACTATAAGATACACATTAAATCACCATAGGGTAAAAGATTCTAACAATAAAATAATCATTCTATTAAAAAATAAACATGTGAATACAAAACTTTGGGGTTGTCATTCTGATCAAGGTCGATCAAGATTAAGCAAGTTTCATTGCCTCAAACTCAAGCCAACATTTATGCGCCCCTTTTCTTCAAGCCTTACAATTCACCCCAACTCACCTCTCATCACCCTCACACTCATCCTTTTCCTCTTAGAAAACAATACTGCACTTGGCATAATTTCTGGAGAATGCTAACCCTAGAAATACAATTCTATCTCACTAAGCCCCTGGAGAAAAACACTTCACTTTTCACAGTTACTGCTTAAAATACCCCCGCCCCCTCCCTGCCACTTCCTCGAGTCACTGTCCAATCTGCTTTACCAACCTCTCAGTGGATCTGACAGTTCATCAGACTGGAAGAACTATACCTCAGGGGAAGAGACACTGGCTTCTCCCCCCTGTGGAGGATCTGACAAAACCCCACACTGCCCTTCACATGCTGCAGGAGCTAGCTCTAGAATGGCTTCAGAATGCCAAGCGTTGGAAAAAGAGAGAAGGAAAACAAAAAGGAGGCGGGAGGAAGAATGGAAGGAAGAAAGGAAATAAAGGAGAAAAACTTTTTTCTTAAAGCAGGAAACAACAAACTATACAAGACTAGGCATTGAAATTTGTCAAGTCACATTTGTTAACTCACACCTGTGAGTTAAATGAATCTAAAACAAGTATCTGAAATACTTTAGCCCTTGTTAAAAGAGGGGATAAATTCAGTCAGTCACCATTTGTCAAAGGAAAATAAATTTACAATCTCACAGTAAAGTTACTGGAAAAATTGGCTAACCCTCCCCAATAATGTAATTTCTCAAACTGAATATGATACTAGATTTAAAAATTTCAAACAAAAAAACCCCAAGCCAATGCAATTATCTATGATAATCCAAAAAATATTAAACTTGTCAACTTTTACCTCTTAAGAGGTTTAACAGTTCAATTAATTTTTCACTTTGTTTTCTGTAAACATTTTGCTATTTACAATAGTTCTGTGCAAAAACAATCTTATTGACAAACATATCCCAAATCCAACATAAACAGAAGTTTGGCACAAAGCAGTTAAAGAAGTTTTATTTTTTTGTTTTATTTTATTGTTATTATTTTTTCGTAGAGAGTCTCATTTTATCACCCTCAGTAGAGTGCTGTAGCATCACAGCTCACAGCAACCTCCAACTCCTGGGCTTAGGCAATTCTCTTGCCTCAGCCTCCCTAGTAGCTGGGACTAAAGGTGCCCACCACAATGCCCAGCTATTTTTTTGTTGCTGTTCGGCTGGGGCTGGGTTTGAACCCGCCACCCTTGGTATATGGGACTGGCACTCTACTCACTGAGCCACAGGTGCCGCCTTATTTTTTATTTTTATTTTTTTATTTTTTTGAGACAGAGTCTCAAGCTGTCACCCTGGGTAGATAGAGGGCTGTGGCCTATGAGGCCTCAAACTCTTGGGTGTAAGCGATTCTCTTGCCTCAGGCTCCCAAGTAGCTGGGACGGCAGGCACCTGCCACAATGCCTGGCTATTGTTTTTGGTTGCAGTTGTTTTTGTTACTTAGCAGACCTGGGCCAGGTTCGAATCCGCCACCCTACGTGTATGTGGCCACGGTTCTTGCCAAAAGAGCTACTGGCGCTGCCAGCTGAAGTAGTTTGTAGCATCCCAAAAAGCCCAGTCCTACCCAAGGGAGCAAATAAAATGTATAAAGTCATAGAGACTTAGCATTTTATACAAGTGCAGACCTTAAGATTACCCAATCCAACTGCTTTATTTGACAGAAGAAAGAGGAAAGCAAGGCCCACAGGGGTTAAATGATTTGTCTAAGGTCAGCAGTGGCTTTGTGGGGTTTTCACAGAGTGGCAGACCAATGATGAATTGTTTTAACCCTGGCTTGTGATCAATCTGATCATCAGTTCATCAAAACGAGATCCTTGGAGGCAGATGTGAATCATGCCAAGGTGAACACAGACTGACAGTGTGACATGTCACATGGGTAGGGTCCTTCTATTATAGTTTTTTTAAATGAAGTTATAGTAGGACTACACTCAGCCGTAAGAGTGAAATGGGGCTGGGTCTTTAGCAAAAACAACAAAAGATTCAAAAGATTATTAACCATAATCCTGTTTTAGGTACATATGTCTGCTGCTAGTGTCAACACTGGGCTAAGCACAAAAGAAATATGATTCTTTAAGCACACTAAAACTGTCTATAATATTTATGTTATCAACCATTTGTTTGATTCATCTTCTTTTATAAACACTGGACGGTAGGAGGTCCCTTTTAACTAAATGGAAAATAATTCACTAAATGTCACATTAGAGTCTAAAAGAACTAATTAAAATTTTAAAATTTATACTCATGGAATAACTGGGCTTAATTACATTTGGTTCAAACATTTCCTCTTATCCATTTTGGGGCTTCCCATAAAAAAAGGCAAATTAAATTAAAATTTTATTTTCAATCCTTTGATTTTATTTTCTGGTACAGATAAATTTCCAGTGTTGGCCCCAACATTATTTCCTATCCTTTTCTAGTTCTGTTATACTCTTTTCCAAATACTAGAGCAGCTTTCATTTTATTTAAGTATTTTATTTTATTTTATTTTTTTGAGACAAAGTCTCACTTGGTCAGCCTGAGTAGAGCGCCATGGTGTCTTAGCTCACAGCAACCTCAAACTCTTGGGTTCAAGTGATCCTCTTGTCTCAGCTTCCCAAGTAATGGAACTATCGGTGCCAACTACAAGGGTTGGCTATTTTTTAGAGACGGTGTATCATTCTGGCTTAGACTGATCTTGAACCCATGAGCTCAGGCAATCCACCCACCTTGGCCTCCCAAGTGCTGGGATTATAGGTATCAACCACCACACCCAGCCCCTCCATTTTAATTTTATAAAAGTTTGGCAATATCACAATCTCAGACTGAATAAGGACCTCTGGCTAGTTTTTCTGTTTTTAGAAGAGACAGGGTCTTATTCTTGCTCAGGCTGGTCTCAAACTCCTTAGCTCAAGCAATCTACCTGCCTCGGCCTCCCAGAGGGCTAGGATTACAGGCCTGTGCCAACTCGCCTATCCTTAAAATCATTTTTAAAAGTAATGCTGTACCATCAAGACTGGTTTCAAAAAGGATTTAAAATAATGACCAAAATAATTCTAAATTTAGTGAATGATAAGTTTATAGACTTAAGGAAGTCAGCCAACTCCAAGCAATATTAAAAACAAAAAATCACAATCTGACTCATAATATAAAGTTAACTGTTGAAAAACAGAGAAAAGTCTGTCTTAAGAGGGAGGTAAATGGCATCTTTTACCAGAGGTCCTCAAACTACAGCCCGCGGGCTACATGTGGCAGTGCGATTGTATTTGTTTTCGTTTTTTTTTTTTTTTTTTACTTCAAAATAGATTCATGCAGTGTGCATAGGAATTTGTTCATAGTTTTTTGTTTTTTTTTTAAACTATAGTCCGGCCCTCCAAAGGTCTGAGGGATAGTGAACTGACCCCTTTTAAAAAGTTTGAGGACCCCTGTTTATACAATGATCAAGAACTTCTCAGAAAAAACAGAGGCTAAAGCAAAGGGCAGTGACATCTTAAGAGAACTTAATTGAAAATAAAAAATAAATACTCTGGGAGGCTGAGGTGGGTAGATTGCCTGAGCTCGGAAGTTTGAGAGCAGCTTGAGGAAGAGCCAGACCTTGTCTCTAAAAATAGCCTAGCGTCTGGCTCAGTGCCCATACCTCAGTGAGTAGAGCGCCAGCCATATACACCAAGGCTGGCAGGTTTGAACCCGGCCTGGGCCTGCTAAACAACAATGACAACTATAACCAAAAAACAGCTGGGGGCTCGGCGCCTGTGGCTCAAGTGGCTAAGGCGCCAGCCACATACACCTGAGCTGGTGGGTTTGAATCCAGCCTGGGCCCACCAGACAACAATGACGGCTGCAACCAAAAAATAGCTGGGCGTTGTGGCGGGCACCTGTAGTCCCAACTACTCGGGAGGCTGAGGCAAGAGAATCGCTTGAGCCCAGGAGTTGGAGGTTGCTGTGAGCTGTGATATCACGGTACTCTACCAAGGGTGGCATACTGAGACTCAATCTCAAAAAACAAAACAACAACAACAAAAAAAATAGCCTAGCACTCTACTGAGGGTGACATAGTGAAACTCTGTCTCTAAAATAAAACTAAATAAATAAATAAATAAAACCTACCAACCCACAATAATCTATCAATATTTAGTAAAAATATTCTCTTAATACACAGTGGGGGAGTAGAGGAATGAGGGAGCGGGGAGAGGAGAGGAGGGACATGGTTGGGGGGCGTCAAGGTGTATGGCACCTTGGGGACAGGACACAATTATAAAAGAGAATTTACCTAACAAAGGCAATCAGTGTAACCTAAGTTCTTAGCACCCTCAATAAATCCCAAACAATTAAAAAAAAAACTTCTCTGAACAATGAAGATCTAGAAGGCAATTTTAGATTAACCAAAAAAACGGAAAACAAAGAAAACTGAGAGATGTATGACAAAAAATGCTAAAGGTAGTTCAGGCTGAAGAGAAATGATTCCTTACGGAATCCAGAATATCCAAAACTGGAACTTATTTGACTAAACTGTTTTCCTTTTAAATTCTTTAATTTTCACATGACTGTTCAAATTACAAATAATAGGGCTTATTATGTACATACAGGCAAATATATAAGAAAATAATGCAAAGGATAAGAGGCAGTGGAGAAAAGAGCCTATATAGGTGGAAAATTCTTAAATTTTATGTGAAGCCATATAATACTAATTCTATACAGTCTATATAGATAAAAAATTAAGAATGTCTTTTTTTTTTTTTTTTTTCCTGGAGAAACTCTGTCACCCAGGCTAGAGTGCAGTGCATCATCATAGCTCAGTGTAACCTCCAACTCTCAAACTCCTGGAGTCAAGTGATCCTGAGTTCTCAGCCTCCCAAGTAGCTGGGATTACAGCTAAGGACGCACTACATATTATAATCCCTAGAGTAAATACTAAAATATAATGCAAAAAGGTACAGTTAAAAAGCCAAGAGATAAATAAAAATCATACTTTTTTTTTTTTTTTTGAGACAGTCTCAAGCTGTCACCCTTGGTAGAGTGCTGTGACGTCACAGCTCACAGCAACCTCAAACTCTTGGGCTTAAGCAATTCTCTTGCCTCAGCCTCCCAAGTAGCTGGGACTATAGGTGCCCTCTACAACGCCAACTGTTGTCTTGTTGCAGTTATTGCTTTAGCTGGCCTGGGCCAGGTTTGAACCTGCCAGGCTTGGTATATGTGGCCGGCGCTCCACCCACTGAGCTATGGGCGCTGCCGTAAAAATCACATTCTAAAAAATATTTAATCAGGCTGGGTGCCTGTAGCTCAGTGGCTAGGGCGCCAGCCACATACACCAGAGCTGACAGGTTTGAATCCAGCCCAAGCCTGTCAACCAACAATGACAACTACAACCAAAAATAAAAATAGCTGGCTGTTGTGGTGGGCACTTGTAGTCCCAGGAGTTTGAGGTGGTTGTGAGCTGTGACGCCACGGCACTCTACCCAGGGTGACAGCTTCACACTCTGTCTCAAAAAAAAAAAAAAAAAAATCAACCTAAGAAAGGAAAAGAGAAGGAATAACGACAAATTAGAAAACAAAATAGTATACGGGGTGGCACCTGTGGCTCAGTGGGTAGGGTGCCGGCCCCATATACCAAGGATGGCAGGTTCAAACCTGGCCCTGGCTAAACTGCAACAAAAAGTAGCCAGGCGTTGTGGTGGGTACCTGTAGTCCCAGCTACTTGGGAGGCTAAGGCAAGAGAATAGCCTAAATCCAGGACTTGGAGGTTGCTGTGAGCTGTGACACCACGGCACTCTACCGAGGGTAATATAGTGACTGTCTCTAAAAAAAAAAAAAGAAAAAAAAATAGTACAAAGGCAGACCTAAATCCAGGCAAATCAATAATTGCATTAACTATGAACAGTAAAAGTAGTACAGGTTCAGCACCCATAGCACAGTGGTTACCATGACAGCCACATATATCAAGGCTGGTAGGTTCGAACCAGGCTGGGGCCAGATGAACACTAACAACTGCAACAAAAAATAGCCAGGCATTGTGGCAGGGCACCCGTAGCCTCAGCTACTTGGGAGGCTGAGGCAAGAGAATCGCTTAAGCCCAGGAGTTTGAGGAGTTTGGTGAGCTGTGACGCCAGAGAACTCTACGGAGGGCAACATAGTGAGATTCTAAACACACACACACACACACACACACACACACACACACACACGCGAGCACGCACATGCACAAAACCAGTCCAATTAAAAGGGAGAGAATAAGCTGAGTGCAGTGGCATAGGTCTATAGTCCTAGCTCCTTGGCAGGCTAAAGTGGTAAGGCAGGAGGATCATTTGGGGCCAGGAATTATTCAAGGCCATCTTGGACAACACAGTGAGACCCATCATTAAAAAAAAAAAAAAAAAAAAGGGGCAGGCTTGGCACTCGTAGCTCAGTGGCTACAGTGCCAGCCATATATACTGGGGCTGGCAGGTTCCAACCCAGCCTTGGCCTGCCAAACAAATGACAACTATAACAACAACAACAACAAAAAATAGCTGGGCGTTGTGGCGGGTGCCTGTAGTCCCAGCTACTTGGGAGGCTGAGGCAGGAGAATTGCTTAAGCCCAAGAGTTTGAGGTTGCTGTGAGCTATGAAACCAAGGCACTCTACCGAGACTCTGTCTCAAAAAAAAAAAAAAAAAAGCGTTTCAATATATAAACAAGGGGGGAAGTAAATGGATGCAAAGAAATGTGCCATGCATATCGGAAGCAAAAAAAGATTGAGTGGCTTGTATTATGTACCTGTTCATTTGGCTATTCATTTGTATCCTTTAATAAAAGAAACTGGTAAACATAAAGTGTTCCCCTGAGTTCTATGAGCCATTCTAGCAAATTATCAAACTTGAGAAGGTTAGGGGCAACCCTTGTTATATATAGCCAGTTGGTGAGTACAGGAGGCTCAGACTTGCATCTGGCACCTTGAATGGGAACAATCTTATAGGGTTGTGCCCTTAACTTGTGGGATCTGAAGGTAACTCCAGGTCTAGTTTCAACATTTAATTAAATTATAGGACAATCAGGTGGTACCCACAGAGTTGGTAAATTGGTTGGTACAGAAAAAAACTCAAACACTGGATGTTAGAAGTGTTCTCTGTGAGTGTGTAAGGGAACTGTTTTCTTTAGACATAGTATATGCCTAATAAAAGGACTTTTAAAATATATGAAGGAAAAGTGGGCACAGTGTAAAAGGGAAGAATAGATTACACTATCATAAGAGAGAACTATTTTAACAACCCCACAATAATTGATGGGTATGATTAACAAAAAATTAGTACAGAAGATCTGAATAATACAATACTATTGGCTAAATTAACATTTACAGAATATATAAGAGATATATATCCTCAACAACTGCTGGATATATACTCTTTTCAATAGTATACAGCTCTTTCATTAAGATAAATCATATGTGGGCCATAAACTGGTTTCAATAAAGTTAAAAGAATTAAAATCATACAAAGTATGTTCTCTCATCTCACCGGAATAAAACTATAAATCAGTGAGATATCTGAGAGATATAAAAATATTAGGAAATTAAGCAGTATGTTTCCAAATGATCTACATCACACAAGAAATCACAAGAGAAATTAGATAATGAAAATTGAAAGATAATTAAAAAACACATCAAAATTTGTTTGAATCAAAATTGAAAACATTTAGCTTGCAGAAATTCCTGTGCTAACAGAATGAAAAGACAAGCTACAGATTGGGAGAAAATATTAATATGCCACACATATGATAAAGGACTAGTATCTAAAGAACTCTCAAAAAAATTACTTCTAAATAAAGTGTAATTAAAAACAAAAAACAAAAAACACCTGGGCGGTGCCTGTGGCTCAAAGGAGTAGGGCACTGGCCCCTTATGCTGAAGGTGGCGGGTTCAAACCCAGCTCCGGCCAAAAACTACAAAAAAACAAACAAACAAAAAAAAAATCCTGCTAAACAAAGTAACAAATGAAGCAAAACAAATTATTAGCTAGGCATGACAGTGCATGCTTGTAGTCCCAGCTACTTGGAAGAGGACTGCTTAAGCCTAGGAGTTTAGGAATTTAAGGTTGCAGTGAGCTATGATGATGCCTGGACTCTGTCCCTGTCTCAATCCCCCCCCAAAAAAACAATAGAACAAAAAACCAAATTACTGTGTGGAATTAAATTATAGCTGAGTTTAAGGAGAACTGTATAGTTTTTAAAAAATTGCTTACATTAGAAAATAAGAAAAGAATAAAAAAGCGGTGTCCAATCTTTTTATTCTTTTTCTGCTTCATCTTAGTAGAAGAATTGAAGTCTTAGGCCACACAATAAATACATAAACACTAACAAAAGTTGATTAGCAGAAAAAAAAAAAGAAAGAAAGGGCCCATGCATACTTTTCATGATATGCACAGGTAAAAATAGTCCTCATAAAATCGGCATGTGACAGGTTGGATACCTCTGGTCAAAATAACATAAAAAGCTAAAAAGAGATCAAAGCAAGAGTTAGCAGAAGAGAAAATGAAGTTAAGAGCAGAAATCAATGAAACAGAAAACAGACAACAAAGGAAGAGAATGAGGTAAAGGTTTGGTCTTTGAAAACATCCATCCAGGCTGGGGGTGGGAGCACTCTGGGAGGCTGAGGGAGGATTCCTTAAGCTTAGGAGTTTAAGACCACCCTCAGCAAGAATAAGACCCTGTTTCTACTATACTAAAAACAGAAAAAATTAGCCAGGAGTTCTGGCGGATGACTGTAGTTCCAGCTGCTTGGGAGGCTTGTGCCCAGGAGTTTGAGGTTGATGTTGAGCTATGATGATGTCAGGGCACAGTAGGCGGGGTAACAGAGTGAGACTCTGTCACAAAAAAAGAAAAAAAAAATCATCTAGTAATTCCTCTAGGAATATATAGCAAGGGTTGCCCCTAACCTTCTCAAGTTCGATAATTTGCTAGAATGGCTCATAGAACTCAGGGAAACACTTTATGTTTACCAGTTTCTTTTATTAAAGGATACAAATGAATAGCCAAATGAACAGGTACATAGTACATAGTACAGGTCAGGGGAAAGAAGAAAAAGAAAGGAGAAACCCCCTTCGAATTATTGATATCATTAGCCTGGCTCATTCCTATCATCCTAGCTCTGGGAGGCCAAGGTGAGTGGAATGCTTGAGTTCAGGAATTGAAGACTAGCCTGAGCAAGAACGAGACTCTGACGCTACGGCACTCTACCAAGGGCAACAAAGTGAGACTCAAAAAATAAAACAATTAAATAAATAAAAATAACAATATCATAAATGAAAATGGAGATATAACTGTAGATCCTACAGACATTAAAAAGGTGAGTGACTGCCTGGTGGTATAGCCTGTATCCCCAGCTACTCAGGAGGATGAGCCAGAAGGATCATGGGAGACTAGGAGTATAAAAAATAAACAAAAGAAGGGAATATTTATGGGAACATAACCATGTTATACCATAAATATGACAACATATAAAAAGGAAAATTCCTTGGCTCAGCACGTGTAGCTCAGTGAGCAGGGCGCTGGCCACATATACCAAAGCTGGTGGGTTCGAGCCCAGCCTGGGCCTGCTAAACCACAACGACAACTGCAATCGAAAAATAGCTAAGTGTTGTTGTGGGCACCTATAGTCCCAACTACTTGGGAGGCTGAGGCAAGAGAATCAGTTAAGCCCAAATGTTTGAGATTGCTGTGAGCTGTGACGCCATAGCACTGTACCGAGGGCGACATAACGAGACTTTGTCTCAAAAAAAAAAGGAAAATTCTTTAAAAAATGTAACTTACCCAAACTAACACAGAATAAATACAAAATCTTCACAATATTCTATTGGACAATTTGAATTCATTTATTAAAAATTTTCCCACATAGAAAGCCAGATGGTTTCTTTGGTGAATTCTACTAAACATTATCTTGTGTTAAGACCTAACTTACACAAACTTTTCAGAAACCAGAGGGGGAAGAAATACTATTTAGCTCACTTACACGGTTAACCTGGAACTACAACCTGATAAAGACATTTCAAGGAAAAAAAAAGTATGAGCCAAACTTCCTTATAAATATAAAAGCAACTATTCCTAACAAAATATTAACAAACTGAATCTAATAATTTATAAAAAGTACTACAGGCTCGGTGTTCGTAGCTTAGTGGTTAGGGCACCAGTCACATACAGGGATGGTGGGTTTAAACCTGGCCTGGGCCTGCTAAACAATGACGACAACAACAACAAAGGTAATATATTCTCTTCAGTAGGATTTACCACAAGAAAGGATGGTTTAACAATTGACATTTAATCAATGTAACTCATTAACAGTATGAAGAGAAAGATTTAAAAAAATGATATGCTCATTTCAACAGATGCAATGCTAATTCTGTTTAGATACTTACTTTAAATTTTCTAATTCTTGTTTTCTCAATGGAGAAGAAGGTGGAGCGGGAATGAATTTATCTCCATCATGGCTTTTACTGCTAGAATAGAGACAGAACCTTAATTATGAACAGCAACAAATAAACAGTTAAATGAAAAAGTCTGTTCCCTTTCCTTAATCCCATACATTTTTTTCTGACAAAAGTGTAAGAGCCAGAATAAAAATGCTTAGCAATTTGGTAACACCAACATGTTACAGCTATACTGTATTATTTTCTTTTCCCCAGTATTCTACCTGAAAACAATGTCTTTATATAAAGGAAACCACCCCAATATTTTCACACATTTCTTACTCTATTTCCTTTTTTTTTTTTTTTTTTTTAAAAACTAGAGATGGAGGCCTCATTATGTTGCCTGGGCTAAAATGCAATAATTATTCACAGGTGCAATCATGGCATACTACATCCTAAAACTCCTGGGCTCAAAAGTGATCCTCCTACCTTAGATCCTGAGTAGCCTGGACTACAGGTACATGTTACCTCACCTGGCTCTTTTGATTGCTTTTATTTTACTTACTTTTTCACTTAATAAAAAGTTTTTTTTTTAAATTTTTTTATTTTGTTTATTTATTTATTTTTAGAGACAGAGTCTCACTATACCGCCCTTGGGTAGAGTGCTGTGATGTCACACGGCTCACAGAAACCTCTAACTCTTGGGCTTACGCGATTCTCTTGCCTCAGCCTCCGGAGCAGCTGGGACTACGGGCGCCCGCCACAACGCCCGGCTATTTTTTTTTGTTGCAGTTTGGCCTGGGCTGGGTTTAAACCCGCCACCCTCAGCATATGCGGCCGGCGCCCTACTCACTGAGCCACAGGTGCTGTCCTCTTTTTTAATTTTTTGAGACAAAGTTTTAACGCTATTGCCCAGGCTAGAGTGTTGTGGCATGGATCTTAGCAACTTCAACCTCCTGAATTCAGGTGATCCTCCTGCCTCACCCTCCCAAGTAACTGGGACTACAGGTACCTGCCACAATACCCAGCTAATTTTTCTTTTCTTTTTTTTTTTTTGAGACAGAGTTTCATTTTGTCACTCTCGGTAGAGTGCTGAGGCTTCACAGCTCACAGCAACCTCTAGCACTTGAGCTTAGCCAATTCTCTCGCTCAGTCTCCTGAGTAGCTGGGACTACAGGCACCTGCCACAAAGCCCGGCTATTTTTTGTTGCAGTTTGGCTGGGGCTGGGTTTGAACCCGCCACCCTCAGTATATGGGGCCGGTGCCCTACTCACTGAGCCACAGGCGCCGCCCTAATTTTTCTATTTTTGATAGCGACAAAGTCTAACTCTTTTTCAAGGTGGTCCTGAATGCTTGACTTCAAGTGATCCTTGTGCCTTGGCCTTCCAAAGTGTTAAGATTTATAGGATTGAGGTACTGTGCCTAGCCTTCTGATTGCTTTTAATCAACTGCAATAAAACATAACTTGTTAACAGGGAAAAAGAAAAAACTCAAAACTCTGCAATTTTATTTCAAATTTTCCACAGTAAACATGTATTTCTATTATAATTGAGGGAAAAAATGCTGGATGGGAGATATGAGCTTAAATGTGCCATGTGTGAAAAGCAGAATTTCCTACAAATAATGATATTTGTTAGCACTAGATAAGCTCTCCTGGTTTCTATAGATTTGTATAATTTTTAATTTATATTAGAAAACTAGCAATATAAAGAAATATTTTGGAGATTAGTGGCTACAGTATGTTGAGAGAAAAGGCAAAGGATAATCAGAGAAGAGAAGTTTTAGGATTTAAGTATTTTAATAAATGTAAAATAACATCTGTCTGTTAATAACAGGACTTTTTACAAAGTTTTTTGTTGTTACTTTTTTTGAGACAGAGTCTCACTTTGTTGCCCTTGTTAGAGTGCTGTGGCATCACAGCTCACAGCAACCTCCAACTCTAGGGCTCAAGTGATTCTCTTCCCTCAGGCTCTGGAGTAGATGGGATGACAGGTGCCCGCCATAACATCCAGCTATTTTTATTTTTTAGAGATAGGGGTCTCACTCTTGCTCAGGCTGGTCTCAAAGCTGTAAGCTCAGGACAATTCATCTGCTGCAGCCTCCCAGAGTGTTAGGATTATAGGCACGAGCCACCCTGCCCTGCCTGCAAAGTCTTTTATCCCTCCTGTCAATAAAAAGTTACTTTCCATTTTTCTTGATCTTTTTTTTGGAGACAGTTTCACTTTTGAACTTGGTAGAGTGCCATGGCAATCATTATAGCTCATGGCAAACTCTTGGGCTTCAAGAGATCTTCTTAGCTCAGCCTCCCAAGGAGCTGGGACTATAGGCGTGTACCACAATTGCTGGCTATTTTTTTTTTTTTCTTTCTATTTTTAGTAGAGATGGAGTCTCACTCTTGCTCAGGCTTATCTTGAATTCCTGAACTCAAGTGGTCCTTCTCCCTCTGCCTCCTAGAATGCTAGGATTATAGATGTGAGCCACTACGCCTGGCCACATTTTTCTCTTTCAAGGATCTCTCTTCACTTAAGTCTTCACCTTATTTCTCATTCTCAGAAATACTTAGAAACATAAACACTTTCCTTTCTTATTATCAAAACAAGAGAATCAGGTGGCGCCTGGGGCTCAGTGAGTAGGGCGCCAGCCTCATATACCGAGGGTGGCGGGTTCAAACCCAGGCCCTGCCGAACTGCAATAAAAAAATAGCCAGGCGTTGTGGTGGGCGCCTGTAGACCCAGCTGCTCGGGAGGCTGAGGCAGGAGAATCGCGGAAGCCCAAGAGCTGGAGGTTGCTGTGAGTCCTGTGATGTCACAGCACTCTACCTAGGGCGGTAAAGTGAGACTCTGTCTCTACAAAACAAACAAACAAAAACAAAAAAAACCACAAGAGAATCTTGGAAGTTTGGGTCGAAGATTTCAGGAACATATCTAAAGGATAAAGAGGCTTAATAAAGAAGTCCTGAAATGATTTTGCCAAGAAAAGTCACAAGGATTAGAATACCTGCAAGCTTCATTGCTTTCGCTGCTTTCTGTGTTCCCACCTAATTGATTATTATTTTTAGACCCATTTTCCTGCTTTGGATCTTGCTGTTCTTCAGGCAGCAGCAACAAGGCATTTCTGAGACAAATGGCTGCAAACTCCATACTGGCTACAGGAATGGCTGAAGACTGTCCATCACTTAAAAGAACAAAACAAAATTAACTAAGTAGATAAAAATAGATAAAATTTTTCTATTATCAGGAATAAAATCACTTCAATGTAAATTAAAACTCGGTTTTCTGATAGGTAGAAATTTTAAGATAAGCAATTATAAAAGGATGCTAAAAAACTCAAATCCTAAATATTATATATAGGTGTTAAATAGTAAAAATAATGGGTTGCAAGTACGTACATTACATAAACAATAGATGCAATAGATGTGCCTCTATGAATGAGACCTAGGATGTAAGACAACTAAGCATATCTGTGATGTCAATGTTAATGTAATAGAAATTGCAGGCAGGGAAGGTTTTAATGAAGGTCAGGATAGGTAGAGTAGGAATAGGAAGGAAGGGAAGAAAACAGATCTTCACATTTGAGCCTTGCTTTGGTTGATCTGTGCTTTCAAAGATGCCTTTATACATTTTGAAACAGCAGTATTACCTTTTGTCTTATAATTTTTATTGATATTTTATATAACTTTCTGTTGGCTTACTATACCAAACCAAATCATCTTTATCAGGGAAAAATACAATTTGAAAAGAAGTTAACCACCTTGAAATTGTAAGAAATATTGTACATCAGATACTATTTAAGCTTTGGAAAAGCTTTTTACACAGCAAAGAACAATTTTCTACTCTGACCAAAAAAGAAAAGGCAGCTGATTCTTTGCAAAGTATTCTAGTTTAGAAATAACAGCAACTCCAAATTAGGATTTTTTTTTTTTTTTTGACAGAGTCTCATTATGTCACCTTTGGTAGAGTGCTGTTGCATCATAGCTCACAGCAACCTCAAACTCTTGGGCTTAAGCGATTTTCTTGCCTCAGCCTCCCAAATAGCTGGGACTACAGGCACCTGCCACAAGGCCCAGCTATCTTTTTGCCGTAGTTATCATCGTTGTTCAGCAGGCCCAGGCCAGGTTTGAACCTGCTAGCCCTGGTGCTGTAACACAGTTAAGTGTTACAGGAACCAAGCCAAATTGGGATTTTTATATTAACGCAAGGATATTCTTATTTAAAAGTTGTTCAAGTGAAGGTGTACATGTGACAGATTCTATATTGCTTTAGTTATTTTATGTATTAACACATTTTCTTCTTCTAAAATTAAGAATTAGCTTTAAAGTATTTTCATTCCTAAGGATCATGAGAAAATACCTAAATGAAAAGCGCCAATGATAAAAAGGAGATGTCAAGACGCCCTCTTCTGGACATTCTGAATAATGGCACTGAAGAGACAAGGGTTTCTTAGGCTGTCAATAATTTCGGCACTCATGGATGTAAATAAACCAAAATCCAAAATGTCAGATAACATTCACTATGGACCTAGGTATGGGGGTCTGTTTGCTGAAGTAGCAATAAAACCTAGTTACAAAGTAGTTCCCTCCTATGCAATGATAAAATCCTAAGCACTTTTATACTTAAGTAACATTATGTGAAATAGTATTAAATATAAACACATTTTCTCTTTGCAAAATACTTACTTATAAACAGTGTTCTGTATGGACTGTGAAGCCAGAACTATTTTACGGTGATAGCCTTGACCAACAATAGACTGTACAATTCCTTTTTTGCTTGGAAGACCTTTAGTTTCTTGTTCAGATGTCTATAAAATACAAATGACTCTCAATAAATTAAAGGGAACTGTGAGATATGACTGAATACCTTTCACAATTGCTCTAAACTTAAATTTCATAAGATCCATCCATCAAGGTGATTTTTTTTTTTTTTTTTTTTGTGATAAAGGAAACATTTGCTATTGCAGGAAAAGGTACATGAGGCTAAAAATCTGTGGTATGTGCTGTATTTTGTTTATATGTCAGTTAAGATAGTTTTTTTGTTTTTTTTTTTGCGAGTTACATTTTGTCACCCCTCGGTAGAGTCCCCTGGCATCATAGCTCACAGCAACCTCAAACTTTTGGGCTTAAGCAATTCTCCTGCCTCAACCTCCCAAGTAGCTGAGACTACAGGCGCTTGTCACAGCACCCAGTTTAAGAGACAAAGTCTCACACTGGCTCAGGCTGGTCTCAAACTTCTGAGCTCAAGAAATCCACTTGCCTTGGCCTCCCAAAATGCTAGGATTACAGGTGTGAGCCACCGCTCCTGGCCTGATAGTTAAAGTAATTCTTAGACAAAAAAAAAACTATTTCAGTTATGACCTAATACATTATTCAGAATGATTTAGTTAGAACATTTTACACCTTCAGTACCATGCTGCATATTATGGGAGCTTTCACAGCAGGGTAAGGAATATAAGAGAGCTAAAAATACAATGGAGAAGAAAAGGGAAGGAAGCAACTACATTTTCTAAAACACACCTATTTTCTTTCCTTTTATTGCCGAAGCTAGAGTGCAAGTGGTTCTTACAGGCATGATTACAGTGCATTGCAGCCTCTAACTTCTGGCCCAGTCTACCCCCACTTTCCTCTCCACCCCAGCTTCCTGAGTTTGGTCTATAGGTATCCATCACCACGTCCTACTTGATCTTGCCTTTCTTAAATCAAAGTACTAATAAAAATTGTCAACAATATCACTTTAACAAGCTCTCCATGTTAAAATTTACATGGACACAACTCCTTCATTCTATGAAACTGAAATTCCCACTAAACATTAAATTGAAAATAGTAAAAGCTACTTACACATACAGAATTTTAGAATATTTATTTATTAAGATATATTATCTCATTATACAGTTCAATAGTACCAATTTCATTTACCTTCTCTCTTTACTCTGAGTCTCTAATTTACCTGCAGGTAAAATCCCTATTAGTCAACTTATAATAATACTAGAATTCTCATATCCTGGAACAAATGAAAAGCCAATCAAAATGAAGTTGCAGGGCGGCACCTGTGGCTCAGTGAGCAGGGCGCCAGCTCCATATACCGAGGGTGGCGGGTTCAAACCTGGTCCCTGCCGAACCGCAACAAAACATAGCCGGGCGTTGTGGCAGGCACCTGTAGTCCCAGCTACTTGGGAGGCTGAGGCAAGAGAATCACCTAAGCCCAGGAGTTGGAGGTTGCTGTGAGCTGTGATGCTACGGTACTCTACCGAGGGCAACAAAGTGAAACCTCTGTCCCCCCCCCAAAAAAAAATGAAGTTGCAAAACCAAATTCTGCCCTGCAAAAAGTCTTTTCTCTAAATACTAATGTTTCCATATTGTCACGTATTGCTCTTCCTTGATTAACATTATAGTTGCATTTCAATATATGACTTTCAATAAAACAAGAATTCACAGAGGCAGTGCCTGTGGCTCAAGGAGTAGGGCACCAGCCCCATATAGTGGAGGTGGTGGGTTCAAACCTGACCCCGGCCAAAAACTGCCACAAAAAAAAAAAAAAAAAAAAAAAAAAAGGAAGGAAGGAAGAAAGAATTCACTGGGCACCCGTAGTACCAGCAACTTGGGAGGTTAAGGTGAGAGGATCAAAAAGTGAATAGATTTTCTAAAAAAGGGGTATAGGCTCAGTGCCTATAGCTCAGTGGTTAGGGCACTGGCCACATACACTGAGGCAGGTGGGTTCAAACCTGGCCTGGACCTGCTAAAAAACAATGACAACTGCAACATAAACAAAAAAAGCCAGGCGTTGTGGCAGGCGCCTGTAATCCCAGCTACTTGGGAGGCTGAGGCAAAAGAATTGCTTACGCCCAGGAGTTTGAGGTTGCTCTGAGCTGTGATGCCAGGGCACTCTACCCAGGGTGCCATAACAAGACTGTTAAAAAAAAAAAAAAAAAAAAAAAAAAAAGATACAGTTGGTGATGGAGATCCCAATTACCCTGATTTGATTATATGAATGTTTCAAATTATCACATGTACCCTGAAAATATACACACCTAATGTGTATCAATAAACTAATTTAAAAGTTAACACAAGGATTTACCTGTCTATTTATTTTTAAAAGAATATATCATACAATGCTAAAAAATATAATAAAACTGCTCTAACTAGAATTGTGTATAGGAGGCAACCGATTAATATTAAAACATTTAAAAAGGCTCGGCGCCTGTGGCTCAAGTGGCTACGGCGCCAGCCACATATATCTGAGCTGCCAGGTTTGAATCCAGCATGGGCTCGCCAAACAACAATGACAACTACAACCAAAAACTAGCCAACAACAATGACAACTACAACCAAAAAATAATCAAAATACTGGATCTATCATTTTGTTTATGGCGTTGTGACTAGCGCCTGTAGTCCCTGCTACTTGGGAGGCTGAGGTAAGAGAATCGCTTAAGCCCAGGAGTTGGAGGTTGCTGTGAGCTGTGATGCCACAGCACTCTACCCAGGGTGACAGCTTAAGGCTCTGTCTCAAAAAAAAAAAAAAAAATTAAAAAAGTGTATAGTCTAAACTGTTACTGAAAGGACTTCCATTCTGACATCTTTTCCTACCGGTTGTAACAAATTTACATGGCCACCCGTATTTTCTTCCTTGATCTCTAAGGCCATAAAAAGTGATGAAAACAAATTGGCCAGTGATGGTATGGAACTGAAAACTCACAATAAACTGTATCTTCAATCACCAACAGCCAGAACATGTGCCAGATCAGTTTTACTTCAAAGGATCATACATAATCGAAATACTGGATCTATCATTTTGTTTAATAAGAACTTTTTTCATATATTATACTTTCCAGGCAAGAACATGCATCAGAAAAACAGGACAAAATGACCTCCTTAGCATCACCACCTTTATAACTAAGTCTTTTTTTAATTCAAAATGCATTTATTTATGAAAGTACAAACTTCTTTGTTCAGCATCTCTACTGTGCAACCTAAATAAATTTTACAGAATTTTATCTGGCGCTTATAATTACTCCTATTGGGATTTGTTTTCTGATTTTTGTCAAATGTTTTGAGGTTGTTTTTGCTGTCTTTTGGGCTACCTAAAGTTTTAAAAATGTAATTAATTTATTCATATTTTTAGAGATGAGGTTTCATTCTGTTACCTAGGCTGGAGTGCAGTGGTGCAATCATAGCTCACTACAGCCTCAAATGCCTGGACTAAAGTGATTTTCCTGCTTCAGCAGGAACAAAAGATATGTGCTACCATGTTTAGCTAATTTTCCTTATTTTTTGTAGCAGTTTTGCTATGTTGTCCAGGCTGGTCTTGAATTCCCAGCCTCAAGCAATCCTCCTGCCTTGGCGTGTCAAGTGCTGGGATTACAGGCATAAACCATCACACCTAGTGGCAAATAGTTTTTTTTCTTTTTTAGACAGTCTCATTTTGTTGCCCTCAGTAGAGTACTGTGGCATCAATGAGCAACCTCAAACTCTTGGGCTTAAGTGATTTTCTTGCCTCAGCCTCCCAAGTAGCTGGGACTACAGGTGCCCACCACAATGCCCAGCTATTTTTCCTTTTTCTTTTTTTAGATAAGAGTCTCAAGCTGTTGCTCTGGGTAGAGTGCCGTAGTGTCATAGCTCACAGAAACCTCCAACTCTTGGGCTCAAGCGATTCTCTTGCCTCAGTTTCTCTATTTTTAGTAGAGATAGGGTCTTGCTTTTGCTTAATCTAGTCTTGAACTCATGAGCTCAAGCAATCCTTCCACCTTGGCCTCACTCTGGTTCAGGCTGGTCTCAAACCTGTGAGCTCAAGGCAATCCAACCACTTTGGCCTTACCTTTAAGTCTTTTTTTTTTTTTTTTTTTAAGAGACAGAGTCTGACTTTATCACCCTTGGTAGAGTGATGTGGCGTCACAGCTCACAGCAACCTCCAAGTCCTGGGTTTAGGTGATTCTCTTGCCTCAGCCTCCTGAGTAGCTGGGACTATAGGCGCCTGTCACAACGCCCGGCTATTTCTTTGTTGCAGTTTGGCCGGAGCTGGGTCTGAACCCACCACCCTCAGTATATGGGGCCAGTGCCCCACTCACTGAGCCACAGGCACCGCCCCCTTGAAGTCTTTTATAAATGGAGGGAAAAGTAAAGAGACAGATAATTATATATGGCATTTTCCCTATTCCACCAATTACGCAACCAAAGTCACACTTATTATTTTAAAACAATTATAAATTTAGAACTTTCTAGAAAAAATGGGGAGGAGAGGAGATTTTGTAAGCCCAATGACATCCATAGAACAAAGACAATCGTAAAAGTACTATTTCTTTCTTTTTTTTTTTTTTTATAGAGACAGAGTCTCACTTTATGGCCCTTTGGTAGAGTGTCATGGCGTCACAGCTCACAGCAACCTCCAGCTCTTGGGCTTAGGCGATTCTCTTGCCTCAGCCTCCCAAGTAGCTGTGACTACAGGCACCCGCCACAATGCCCAGCTATTTTTTTGTTGCAGTTTGGCCGGGGCTGGGTTTGAACCTGCCACCCTCGGCATATGGGGTTGGCGCCCTACTCACTGAGCCACAGGTGTCACCTTTTTTTTTTTTTGAGACAGAGTCTCAAGCTGGGTAGAGTGCTATGGTATCACAGCTCACAGGAACCTCCAACTCCTGGGCTCAAGTGATTCTCCTGCCTCTGCCTCCCAAGTAGCTGGGACTATAGGCACCTGCCAGCTCGGCCACTTGAGCCACAGGCACTGAGCCTAAAAGTACTATTTCTAAAAGTAAGCAATTTAAAAATATTAAACTTCACTAAATTTCCATAACTTCCTGGTTTCTAGTAATTGTTACAAAAGAAAGGTTCTCAACATTTAAAATTCAGGAATTGATTACAGAGAATAGGCAATTTCTAGACATCCTTTTATTTTTTTAAAAAGTATAAATTCTGCCTAAAATTATTTATCAGTTAACAATTATTCAATAAGAGGCCGGTCGTGGTGGATCACACCTGTAATCCTACCACTTTGGGAGTCTGGGGCAGGGGACTATTTGAGGCCAGGAGTTCAAGAGCAGCCTGAGCAAGAGTGAGATACCTCATCTTTGCACAAAATAGAGAAATTAGCTCAGCATAATGGAGTGTGTCTGTAGTCCCAGCTACTCAGGAGGCTGAGGCAGGAGGATCACTTGAGCCCAGGAGTTGGAGGCTATAATGAGCTATGATGATGCCACTGCACTCTAGCCTGGATGACAAGAGGAAGAGTCAGTCTCAAAACAAAAAACAACAAAATTTATCCAGTAAGAAAGTTGCCTTTTAAAAGCAAAGCACGATTAAATAAATCATTTAAGCCTTTTTTTTTTTTTTTTTTTATTAAATCATAGCTGTGTACATTGATATGATCATGGGACATCATATACTAGCTTCATAGACCATTTTCATTTAAGCCTTTTAAAGATACCATTCATTTCTTCCTCCAACGTATACTTAAAGTATATACTACTACTCTGTTTTATATAAAAACTGCCAGCTAAATACACTTAACCTCATTAGCTGTTCAGTAGGAGAGCCCTAACATCTTATAGTACCTGTGGCAGGCATGCCAGATGAAACCTCAGGATGCCATACCTCCCAGTCTCCACACACTCAAAAAGCACAGCCAGGAGGGGGTGGGAGGGAGTGGCAGTGGTAAACAGAGGATATAGGCATATAAACATCTGGTATTCAGATATAAACTATCTTTGTTCTACCTCCCACTCTCCCAATTTGAGATTCAAAAGGCTTCCACCAACTGCCCTTTGGAGATAATCTAGCTATGGAAGTCCATGTAAGCTGGCCTGTTCTCATAGCCACCACAGATAACTGCGTATCAGAGACAAACAGCCTAGCATTCCACAAATTCTGCATAATTTATTAAAACCAAAGTAACACCCTCCAGAAATAGAAGGAAATGCAGTTTAAACCAGTGTTCTTGCCATACTGTATCAGTCCTCTAATCACCTGGTATACATACCCCATTCTAATGCCAGCAGATGATATGGGCCCTGCCCCAGCTATCAGGAGACCACTGTTCCAACAGATGGGCCTTCTCCTTGACTTCTAGTCTTTTTCTTTTTGAGACAAAGTCTCAAGCTGTTGCCCTGGGTAGAGTGATGTGGTATCATAACTCACAGCAACCTCCAACTCTTGGGCTTAAGTGATCCTATTGCTTCAGTTTTTCTATTTTTAGTAGAGACAGGATCTCGCTTTTGCTCAGGCTGGTCTCAAATTCCTGATCTCAAGCAGTCCACCCACTTTGGCCTCCCAGAGTGCTAAAATTACAGGTGTGAGCCACCATGCCTGGCTGACTTCAACTCTTCTAATGTTGCCATACTTTTTTTTTTTTTTTGAGACAAAGAGCCTTACTTCATCCTTGATTGAGTGCTATCATAGCTCACAGCAACCTCAAACTCTTGGGCTCAAGTGATTCTCTTGCCTCAGTCTCCCAAGTAGATGGGACTACAGGCATCCACCACAATGCCCAGCTATTTGAAGAGATGGGGATAGGGGGTGGAGGGGCCATCTCACTCTAGCTCAGGCTGGTCTCAAACTTGTGAGCTCAAGTGATCTGGCCACCTTGGCCTCCCAGAGTGCTGGGATTATAGGCATGAGCCACACACTCGGCCCTATAAATGATTTTTGGAGCCTTAACTTTTTTTTTTTTTGAGACAGTCTCAAGGTGTTGCCCTGGGTAGAGTGCTATGGCATCACAGCTCACAGCAACCTCAAACTCTTGGGCCTGAGTGATTCTCTTGCTTCAGCCTCCCAAGCAGCTGGACTAACGGCAATTTTTTCATTGCAGTTGTCATTGTTGTTTTAGCTGGCTCGGGTCAGGTTTGAACCCACCAGCCTTCGATGTATGTGGCCCATGCCCTACCCACTGAGCTATGGTCATGTAAATGGTTACAAAACAGAAGATTATATATCTACTGAGGGTTAAAAAGGGAATGATGTCCTGTATGTTCCCAAATATTTTTTGCTTTTCACATAATAAGTGTGTGTGTGTGTGTGTGTGTGTGTGTGTGTGTGTGTGGGAGACAGAGTATAAAAAGATAAGCAAGTTTGATCTCTTCTGACCCTATGTGGATACCCCTGATCGCCTTTTCTTCCCTAATTGCAATGGCTAAAACTTCCATGACAATGTTGAAGAGCAATGGAGACAATGGGCAACATTGCCTGGTTCCTGATCTAAGTGGAAATGATTTCAATTTAACTCCATTCAATATGATATTGGCTGTGGGTTTGCTGTAGATGGCCTCTATCCGTTTAAGAAATGTCCCTTCTATACCAATTTTCTTAAGTGTTCTGATCATGAAGGGATGCTGGATATTATCAAAAGCTTTTTCTGCATC
>CAUYPK010017473.1:0-12172 GCA_963574355.1 Loris lydekkerianus
GAGGTATAACCTGCAAATATTTTCTCCCATTCTGAGGGTTGTCTGCTTGCTTTACTCACTATGTTCTTGGCTGTGCAGAAGCTTTTTAGTTTGATCAGGTCCCAGTAGTGTATTTTTGATACTGCTTCAATTGCCTGGGGAATCCTCCTCATAAAATATTCACCTAGGCCAATTCCTTCAAGAGATTTCCCTGCATTTTCTTCAAGTAATTTTATAGTTTCATGTCTTAAGTTTAAATCTTTTATCCAGTGAGAGTCTGTCTTAGTTAATGGTGAAAGGTGTGGGTCCAGTTTCAGTCTTCTACAGATTGCCAGCCAGTTCACCCAGCACCATTTGTTAAATAGGGAATCTTTTCCCCATGGAATGTTTTTAATTGGCTTGTCAAAGATCACATAACAGTAAGTAGCTGGATTCATCTCTTGGTTCTCTATTCTGTTCCAGACATCTACTTCTCTGTTTTTGTGCCAGTACCAGGCTGTTTTGATCACTCTCGATTTATAGTACAGTCTCAGGTCTGGTAGCATGATTTCTCCTGTTTTGTTTTTATTTCTGAGTAATGTTTTGGCTATTCGAGGTTTTTTCTGATTCCATATTAAATGAAGTATTATTTTTTCAAGATCTTTAAAATATGACAATGGAGCTTTAATAGCAATTGCATTAAAATTATATATTGCTTCAGATAGTATAGACATTTTAACAATGTTGATTCTTCCCAGCCATGAGCATGGTATGTTTTTCCATTTGTTGACATCTTCAGCTATTTCTTTTCTTAAAGTGTCATAGTTCTCTTTGTAGAGATCTTTCACATCCTTTGTAAAAGATTTATGGGTGTTGATTTTGTAGCCTGAGACATTGCTGTATTCCTTGATCACTTCTAAAAGTTTTGTAGTAGAATCCCTAGTGTTTTCCAGCTAAATGATCATATCATCTGCGAAGAGTGAAAGTTTGATCTCTTCTGACCCTATGTGGATGCCCTTGATCACCTTTTCTTCCCTAATTGCAATGGCTAAAACTTCCGTTACAATGTTAAAGAGCAATGGAGACAATGGGCAGCCTTGTTTGGTTCCTGATCTAAGTGGAAATGATTTCAATTTTCATGATAAATTTGATGTGTCAGATTGATTGGGCTAAGAGTCACCCCAATAACTGGTAAAACATAATTTCTGGTTATGTCTGAGAGAGTGTTTGTGGAAGAAATTAGTATATGACTTGGTACACTGAATAAAGATCACTGTTACCAATGCAGGTGAACACCATCCAATCTCCTGAGTAGAACAGTGAAAGAAGGGAGCACTTGCTCTGTTTCATCTGGAACATCCATCTTCTTCTACCCTTGTCTGTCAATGTCTCAGGCCTTCTGACTTGGACCAGGATTTACACCTTCCTCCCTTTTCTCCCCCCCCAGTGTTCCCAGGCCTTCATACTCAGACCTGGACTGCAGCATTGGCTCCCCTGGTTCTCAAGCCTTTGAGTTGGAACTAGAACTACAACATTTGCACACGGCAGATTGTGAGACTTCTCAGCTTTCACAATTGCAAGAGCCAACTGTCATAATAAATCCCTTTCTATATATCTATATATATATCCTATTGGTTCTATTTCTTTAGAGATTTCTGACTACAGCCTTTGATTTTCTCATTTGATGGTTTTCTATTTCCACACCATTCACCTACTGAAGGACATTTTGATTGCCTCCAAGTTTCAGCAGTTTTGAATAAACCTGCTATAACCATCCTTGTGCAGGTTTTTGCATAGACATAAGTCTTTAGCACCACTGGGTAAGTAGCAAAGAGCTCAATCTAGAGTGTCTGGTTAAGGGTATATTTTGTTTTGTAAGAAACTGCCAAACTGGCATCCAAATGGTTGTACCATTTTGCATTCCCAGTAGCAGTGATTGATGTTGCTCCACATCTTCACCCGTATTTGGGATTTTGACTGTTTTACTAGGTGTATAGTGGTATCTCATTGCTGTTTTAATTTGCATTTCCCTAGTGATACGTGATATTGAGCACATTAAACATATTTTAATATGTTTGCCACCTGCGTATCTTCTTTGATACGGTGTCTGTTCATGTCTTTTGCCCATTTTTTAACCGGGTTGTTTTCTTATTGATGAGTGTTGAGAGCTTTTGTATATGCTGTATACAGTTCCTTATCAGATATGTCTTTTGCAAATATTTTCTCCCAGTATGTGGCTTGCTTTTTCAGTCTTTATGAAAACAAGAGTCGGCTCAGTGCCTGTAGGTCAGCGGCTAGAGCATCAGCCACATACACTGGAGCTGGCAGGTTTGAATGTAGTCTGGGCCTGCCAAACAATGACAACTACAACCAAAAAATAGCTGGGCATTGTGACGGGCACCTGTAGTCTCAGCTACTTGGGAGGCCTAGGCAAGATAATTGCTTAAGCCCAAGAGTTTGAGTTTGCTGTGAGCTGTGATGCCACAGTACTCTACTGAGGGCAACATAGTGAGACTCTGTTTCGAAAAAGAAAAAAGTGTCTTTCACAGAGAAGTTTTTAATTTTAATTAAATCCAGCTTTTTAATTATTTATTTTGTCGTTCATGCCTTTGGTGTTGTATCTAAGAGTTACCTCCATACCAAGATCATCTCGATCATGCTAAAGGCTGCCATTTTTGGAACATGGATTCCGTGAAGTACCACGAAGCTCAATTGTGCATATGCCTGTTTCTCCTTTCATAAATTCTCAGGACTCTTCTTACAGTTTGTTAAATATGTATATTTGGCCACTCTGCTCAGCATAAATTCCTGTTCTCATTGCCCTCTCTTGAGGTTCATGCTCTCAGCTTCTGCCCAAGGCTACTGCTTCTTCATCTGTCAGAATAGCCACCTTGTGGGCTTAACTCTTTATGAGAGAAAGAACTTTCCTTTCTAAATTTATGAACACCATCATTTCTTCAGTTGTCAATAGATAGATAGATATTCTCTATTTTGTACTAACAGAAGCTATGGATACTGTTCTGTACCTTCTTTTCTTCTTACAACACAACCTATAGATCATTTCATATTGGTACATTCTTTTAATGGTTTCCCAATACCCCATACTACGGGTGTTCTCTGTTTTAAGTAGCCTGTTAGCAATGGACATTTAAATTTAAATTGTCCATAGACTTTGATTACCATAAGCCACGTTTTAACATTCATCTTTGCACACTGGTGAAATTTTTGTCCCAACATGGAACCTGGCTGGAAGGATGTGCTCAGTGACTGCTGCACGTTTCAATCAGCAGATACCCCAGACCTAGAGAAGTGTTCCTCTGTCCAGACCTCTTTCCTTATGCAAGCAACTGCAGCCAAATGCTGAATGCAGTAGACCTAGGGCTATACAAATATTCAGAAACAAATAATATGACCTTTTCTTTGAAACCAGCTGTGCTGGGACACAGATTTGGATCTCTTGCTAGATTAGAGATATTTTTTTCTTTGAACCTGACAAATACTAAGATCTCCTTTGTTGTTGTCTCACTTGAAGCTAAATGGCCTGGGGACATTTTCTTTAGTTGCAGATGGCTGGATGAAGCTTTGCTTTGCTTTTTCTCTCCTTTAATTGCCATTGGTAAGGGATTGAAGAAAGGCTCTGAGATGTCTTAAAGGGGCTGAGGCAGAGGAACTCACACTCTAATCTCTGAAGACTAGGCTGAATATCTGAAATATTTAATGGTGAAAGTACAGAGCCCTGAGGTTTTTCTGAGATCAGCTCTGCACCTGCCTTCTGCCTTCCCTATGAACCCTGATGGGCACCGGATAAAATGCAAGTATTATGTTGGCACAAGCTCCACTTCCAGGCCCCAGGAGAAGAAAGACTTCCCTGCAGGAAGGAGCAAGACCTTCAGAGCTTGTCCTCCCCATTAGTACAAGAGCTCCATGCTGGAAAGCATCATTCTTTATCTATCTTATTCCCAGCCACTAAGCAGGTACTCAATACATGTGAAATGCATTTGGCCTTGTTCTGGCTATGCTCTCCTCAGCCCTGGTTTGTGAGGTGCTTAACACAGATGCTCCGAGAACAATTTGGTTCTTACAGTTTTAAGTCAACTCAAGAAATAATTATGGATTATACAAGCTATGGATCAGGCTTGTATTATGTCTTGAGAATAAAGTCAACCTTAAGAAGATAAGAAAAATGATGAGTGCTGTGTACTAAAATAAAATCTTAAGTCCCCCCTCCAGCTGACTAAAGGGAGCCCCTCTTGGTTAAGGGGACCCAGAAATACCTTGAAGCTGAGTTTCTGGCCATGAGAAGGAAAGTGGGACATGTCTCCTCATGCTCCCCCTCCGTTCTTGGAGAGAACTTAGTAGCTCACTAACGGGCCAAAGTCAAAGCAGGACAAAGCTTAAACCATGCCTGCAAGTATATATCTGATGGCTTATCTCTGATCAACAGACTTCCTTATCTTAAAATATTCTAAGGCTTTAGACAAAGCTTCCTTTCTTTAGCCAATTACAAATAAAAGAATCTTCAATTAAACCCACCAGTAACCTGTAATGCCTCTCTTCATGATGTCTTGCCTTTTCAAGCCAAACCAATGTTTGCCTTTCATATATTGATTTATGACTTTATGTCTCCCTGAAATGTATAAAACCAAACTATAACCCAAACACAGCAAGACCACTCGCTCAAGGTTTCTTGGACGTGGTCACACATACTTGGCTCAGAATAAATCTCCTTAAATTATGTCACTGAGTGTAGGCTCTTTTCTGTTGACAGTGATACAACAGAGAAGTGCTCAGGCAGATATAGGAACAGAGAAGAGAGGCCTAAAGATTTAGAATTTGACTAGGATCCAAGAAAATTTCCTGAAGAAGGTGACAGGTAAGCTGAGCCCTGAAAAATTAAGTCACAGTTGATTGAGGAACGGGGTCAGGTCATCATCATAAGGATTCTGGGAAGAATCAGGCTCCAAGCCACATGTGGGATGTTGAGAGCAGCAAGAAATGGCTTCAGGGTGTTACTCAAAGTTTGGCACTTATCCCTAAGGCCACATCAGAAGAAAAAGCACAAGTGATTTGAAAAAAGGAAAAAGAAATTTGTTAATTTGTTGGCAAATGGCAAAGGATGTCAGACTCTCATCATAAAGTACCATCCTCCTAACTATATCAGAAATACAGAGCATTTAAAGGGAGTTTTCGGCTTCAGACTGTTGCCGTTTAACTATAGCATCTCTGGTGAAGATAATCTTGTGACCTCTGCCAGTTCAATTCCTGTTGAGCCATCTCCTGTGATACAAAGAACAAAGGACACTCCCCTGCCCCTCTGTTATTGGTCTTGGATGGGAATACAGATTTTACCGTATATACTCGAGTATAAGCCGAGTTTTTTCCGGCACAAAATTTGTGCAGAGTTTGGGTTTTTCGGCACAAATTTTGTGCCGGAAAAAACTCGGCTTATACTCGAGTATATACGGTAATTCCCTAAATGTGTGTGTGTGCATGATGGAGGGTTTAAAGCTTCTGTTACAAGTGAGCAGACATTGGGCATCAGACAGGCCAAGAAGAGCCTGTGTATTTCCAGGGAGCACCAACTACATTCTGAGAACTACAAAGACTTTACCAGGTTTATGTGAGGAACAATATCCGTGGCACATTACCAATGCTGGGAATATAACAACTTGGGCAGTCTCTACCTTCGTGACACTTGCCTTCTATTAGAGATTGGATAAGAACAAGAGGAAGTTGCCTTCTGGGTTTTCTGCTCAGGTGACTGAGTTGCTAGTGGTGCCATTTGCTGTAGCAAATGCAGGAGAAGGGTCAGGTTTTGAAATGTATTTTATAAGTATTATATTGAAAATACTATACACTCCATTTCCTTTCTCCCCACCTTCTTGAGAGTAGCCTGCTCCACAGGTCCCTCACTCCTCACTGGCCAATGCCTTCCTGCCTCCAGCACTCCTTCCCCACCCCCTCACCCGCAGTCTGATCACGTGCCTTTCATTCTGTTATGAACAACTTTCCTCCTCTCAACCCCCTAGAACAAGAATGACTCTTTAATCTGAAAATACAAAATTCCAATAGCTAATTATAGCTTCATGTGTCACCTGAAACTGGAATGAGGAATCATACAGACATGAAAATGAACTCAAATTCTGCTCCTCCCCAGGCATATGAGCAAAAGGCCTTTGTGGTCTCAGTCTGTTCATTTGTAAAATGAGGGTAATATTAGCACCAACTTCATAGAGTTGTTATGAGAATAAAATTAAATACTATATAACATTTAGCAAAATTTCTGGAAGAGAATGAGAGTCAGATCAATTGTCATTGTTTCAGTTGTATAGTTTTGTCCAGGTTCAAGCTGAGCAAGTGGGAAGGTTATCGAGCCTGCCTGAAGGCCTTTGGAGGCATCTGGGGGTAAGATTTCCATAACCTTCCTTAGGGTGCTTGCCTATGTGCCCTCGCACTTTGGAAACCCTTCCTTACATGGTCAGCTTCCTCCTTAAGATTCTTTGCCATTTCCTCTCCAGGCTAAAACACTGTGCATTTCTTGTTACTTTATAACATCATCTGTTTCTGGGATAATGTCATAATTTTACTACTCTTCCTAGGAGTCAAAGTGAAATTTTGAAGGCTAAGGGCCAGGGACACCCACTTTATAAAAGACAGCAAAGTAGTACCGCTTTAATCACAAACTGGGATTGTATCTGAAACTCCAGGCCAGTGGTTCTCAAAGTGGGACCCTGGGACAATAATAATAGCATTGCCTGAGAACTTATTAGAAATGCAAATTCTTATGTCTTGACCCCACCTACTGAATCAGACATTCTGGGTAGGGCCCCGTGGTCTGTGCTCCGACAAGCCCTTCTGAGGATTCTGATGCTCTTTAAATTTGGAGAATTGATGCTGTGTACAAAGTAACAGTAAAAAGAACTGGAGTTGTGGTTGAGGCCTGAGGCATAATGGGGAGTCCTCAGCCACCACTAGGGGAAACTTGCTCTTTCCCCTGAAAGTTCTCTGAAGGGTCAACTCACAATTAAGGCAAATTAATAAGAGAAATGTTTATTTACCAATACCATGCGCATGGGGAGAGTCACAGGAGTGATTACTCAGTGTATTTTTATACACACCTTTAGAGAGGGGGAAGGGAGGAATAAGGATAATTCTGGTTAAGGGGCAAAAAATTGTTGCTAGGAAGGATGAATAGAAGAGGGAAACTGATTAATTTATAAATTAACCTGAGAAACAGGCATTATGTTTTAAATGATTTGGGCCAGGTCTGCTTGCATTCTCGATCTTCCCAGCAATATATTGAGGTAACAGACAGAGAAAGGGAAGTAATTATCCCTTTTGATCTTTGAATCAGGTCAGTCTGGTTTATGCAAATAGAGGGAAAGCTCTTTTCAATGGCCAGTTAATCTGTAAGCGTCTTTATTTCAAAATATACATATATTTAATTTCAGGTTAATGTGAGGGTACAAACAACTAGGTTTAATATTTGCATTTCTTAGGTTGAGTCTCTCTTATAGTTGTATCCCACACCCAAAAGGTATGCCATATACCCTTACGTTGTGCTCATTGAATGGAGCACACCAGTCCCCTCCTGGCCTTTCCCAACCCCCCTTTTCATCCCCTCTCCCCCAACTGGTATTGAATTGAGTTTTTCTCTATGTGGACATATATTACATTGTCTACTGGCTCCACATTAGTATTGAGTACAATGAATACTTACTTTTCCATTCTTGTGATACTTTACTAAGAACAATGTGTTTCAACTCTATCCAAGTTAATATGAAGGATATAAAGTCACCATCTTTGTTATGGCTCAACAGTATTCCATAGTATACATACACCACAGTGTTAATGTTAATCCATTCTTGGGTTGATGGGCATTTGGATTGTTTTCATATCTTGGTGATTGTGAAAGAATCTAGTGCAAATGTCTTTATGATAAAATGATTTTTTTCTTCTGGATAAATGCCTAGTATTGGGACTGCAGAGGTCAAATGGAAGGTCTAATTTGAGTTCTTTGAGGATTCTTCATTCCTCTTTCCAAAGAGGCTGTGCCAGTTTACAGTCCCACTAATAGTGTAAAAGTGTTCTCCTCTTTCCATATCCGTGCCAGCATCTGCAACTTTGGGACTTTGTGATGTCGGCTGCTCTTACTAGAGTTAGGTGATATGGCAGGGTGGTTTTGATTTGCATTTCTCTGATGATTAGGGATGATTAGCATTTTTTCATATGTTGGTTAGCCCTTCATCTGTCTTCCTCAAAGAGGGTTCTGTTCATGTTTCTTGCCTGGTGATAGATGGAATTGCTTGCTCTTTTCTTGTTGATTAATTTGAGTTTTCTATAGATCCAAGTTATCAAACCTTTGTCAAATTCACAACATGCAAATATCTTTTCCCATTCTGAAGCTTGTGTGTTTTCTTTAATTATTGTGTCCTTAGCTGTGCAGAAGCTTTTCAATGTAATTAAATTCCATTTGTTTATTTTTGTTATTATTGTAATTGTCATTAAAGTCATCTTCATAAAATCTTTCCCCAGGCCCACATCCTCAAGAGTGTTTCCCGTACTTTTGTCTAAGATTTTTATCATTTCATGTCTTAGTTTTAAATATTTTACCCATCTTAAATCAATGTTTGGAAGTGGTGAAATGTGCGGGTCCAGTTTCAGCCTTTTACATGTGGTTATCCAGTTTCCACAATACCACTTATTGAATAGGGATTCTTTTCCCTAGCGTATGCTTTTGTTTGTTTTATCAAAGATCAAATGGCTATAAGAGACTGGTTTCATCTCTAAGTTCTATTCAGTTACATATGTCTATGCTTCTATTTTTGTGCCAATGTTATGCTGTTTTGACACTGTGGACTTATAATATAACCTAAAGTCTGGTAGAGTGATGTCTCCAGCTTTGTTTTATTGCTAAAACTTGCCTTAGTTATATGGAGTTTTTTTCTGGTTCCATATTAAATGAAGAACTATTTTTTCCAGTTCTTCAAAGTATGATGTTGGTATTTTAATGGTGATTGCAGATTGCTTTGGGTAGTACAGACATTTTAACATACTACTCAAAATATTCTTTATAAGGCAGAGTATGGTGGCTTACACCTATAATCCTAGCACTCTTGGAGGCTGAGGTAGGTGGATTGCCTGGGCACAGGAGTTCAAGACCAGCCTGAGTAAGTGTTAGACCCTGTCTCTAAAAATAGCTGGGCCTTATGGTGGGTGCTTGTAGTCCCAGCTCCTTGGGAGGTGGAAGTAAGAGGATCACTGGAGCCCAAGAGTTTGCGGTTGCTGTGAGCTGTGATGCCATAGCACCCTACTGAGGGGACAAAATGAGACTATCTCAAAAAAAAAAAAAAAAAAATCTTTATATCAAGTAGTCATATTATAGGGTGAAATTTCCTGAGCTCCATCATGCTCAAATCCAAATCTTAGGCTTTCTAGTTGGCAGCAAAGGATAGAAGCACCCCTACATGGATCCTATAGGAGAGAGGCAGGGAGACCACTAGCCTCTGTGCCTGGCTGGCCAAGGCGTTGGCTGCCTTACTGCTGAGACGAGAGGAAGCGGGGTACATCTGTCTTGACCAGTTCACTGCAACATTCAGAAACTGAGCCACTAACTCCTACACCTTTGTCCCTTGAAGAACATGACCCAACATTGTTTCCTAGGATCTGAGCAGCCAGATCAGCAGCTCCTAGGGCGGGAGCAGTAGGAGAGTGAAAGGAAGGGTTCCCTCCGGATCATAGAGGAGTGAAAACTTCTGTCCAGCCCCCCTGGGAACTCTAGCTCTCCTGGTTTCTCTCCCTTTCAATTTACTGTGGGAAACAAACTTCCCTTGTTGTTTTTAACTAATTTATTTATTTTTGGTGGGGTGAACTAAAGTGCTAGGATCATGAGGGTTTTATGATGTGTGTTGGTAATTATTAAGCAATAGATACAAAATTTTCCAATATCAAACTTGGGCATATTTCCAAAAGTAGAACTTTCCATAGCAAAACATCATCTGTTTTCTAGTTACTCTAGAGGTCAAAGGCACTCTAAGTGTGGGAGACAGCTGGAAGCTACCAATGAGAGACCTAAATCTGCCCCACAGTGTGGGGCCAACGACTTCTGGGGCACCATGCATTCACCAGGTGCTGGGGGACAGTCTGTGTCTGTGAGCACACAGGCAAGTAGGCCGTGAGAAAAGGCACTAGCAAAAACACAGTTTTATGTCTTTGTTTTGCTTTTCATTATGGTCTGAGGCTAGACATTCTACTTTTGCTCAGCTCTTCATTTTGCCACATATCAGTAACCTTCAAAGTCTGAGGTAGTTTATTCTGAGTAGTTGGGATTCTACATCTCTGTGCCCTAGTTTTAGCAAAGAAAAATGATATGAAACATCTGGGGAAGAAAAGTCATAAGAAAATATTTATAAATTTTATTTTATTATTATGCTGTCTCCCCCCCCCCCCCTTAAAAATATGCCTTCTTAAATTTGGGTTATTGGGGCAAGTCACTTGTTTAGTTTAGACAGAGAGCTGTGGGGTAATTTTTTCTCCTAATTTGTCACCAGAAGAGTTCGTTCCAACCCGACATCCTCTCAAACCCTGCAGCAGCCTCAGTGTTTCAAAATAGATTAATTATGACAGCACTTTGCATAAATCTTCTATCTTCTAAACAGGGTCCTATCTTCTTGCCCAATTTTATATCTGCCTGTTTGTGAAGATACTGTGAAGAGGCCTGAGACACAGAGAATGTGCAGGGATTTGAATCTGATGCCCATTTTCTATTTTCAAAAATGATCCCAAAGTACCAAACTTCATACTGGCCTGCCACTGAAGTTGACTAAGCCCCTCCCCAGGGAATAAGCAAGATAGGTGGGCTCTGGGGCAAAGAGCAGGCAGGAGCTTGCAGCTAACAGTGATACAGGGTTCTCCCTCTCAGGGCTGCACAAGGACCCCATTTTCCCAAGGATTGATGCCTCCCAGGGCTGGACACAGACCACATTCGCTGGGCCCAAAACAGGGTCATAAAAGCCATGTTCCACCTAAGCTGCCACGCCCAAAGCAGACAGCACACCAGAACGAAGGCCACATTCCTACACAGGGAAGTTTTAAAATTAACTTCCATCCTCAACCCCCTGGTGCCAAATGATTATAACATTCCACCTCCCCAAATCCCCCTGCCTGTGGGATAGGAGAAGTAGTAATAAACCCCTAGACCAGTGATTTTCAAACAGTGTGCTATGAACAATTTTAAAGATCATTAGTCATTAAATTATTTTCAAAAGAAGTTCAAAACACATTTAAGTATGCACTTTTTTCTACTTTTTTAAAATCAACATAATTTAAGTGTGCTGTGCAAGTTTAAGTATAGTTTCAAGTGTGCAATGAGATAAAAAAGGTTGAAAAACCCTGCCCTAGACTGGAGGCCCAGATGGGCTACCTATTTGCGTCCCCCTTCTGCTGTGACAGAGTCTTAAGTTCCTTCTTATCTGTCAGTAAGATCTATTCTGTTGCTTACTCCTGGTTGTTCATGGAGTCATTCTTCAAATCTCCAAGACCAAGGACCTGGTAGAGAGAGAGATTCTGGTGACAAGATCACCAGGTACCTGGACCTTATTCATTAAGCACTTGTGTGTGCAGAATATCGTATCAGGCTCTGTAGGAAACACCCAAATGACCCCTTGCCATCCCTGCAGTGGGGAACTTGCACTACTAGGTCTTCAAGTTGAGATAAGCTTGCATTCAAATATGAGGAAATACCAGAAAACAATAGGAGATGGTATCTGGTATGTGTGTGTGTGTGTGGGGGGGGTGCCCATGAGTTCTAAGCAGGTGATCAGGGTGGAGACAAGCTCTGAATTTCCTCTCTCTTGATTTTTAGTTTGGCATTTCCTAGGACCTGAGAAGATACCAAGTTCAGGCACTATTTTAAAGACAAATAAGCCTGGAAAGGAGGCAAATCTGCTGTCAGAGTGGATTCAGCTCAGTGTTAGCACAAGAGGAGCTTTCTTTTTTTTTTTTTTTTTAATATTTATTTATTTTATTTTATTTTTTTTTATTGTGGAGAAGGGGCGGGGAAAGAAGGCGGAGGAAGAGGTGCGTGACAGGGTCAGGCCAGTGGCATGGTACCATATTGGCTGTATCTAGGTAGAGGCAGTTTCAGGCCGGGCCTTGCTGAGTTGTTGCTACGCAGAAGTAGCTCGATGGATCTACTTCTAGTCAGGCTCGGTAA
>CAUYPK010017480.1:0-52601 GCA_963574355.1 Loris lydekkerianus
ACAAGGGTAAGGGTGAAACTCAGCAAATGTGAAATGTAAATGTCATGCTAAGGTAACTAGGGAAATGCCAGGAAGGCTATGTTGACTATTGGGATGAAAATGTGTCAAATGGTCTATGAAGCTAGTGTATGATGCCCCATGATCATATTAATGTATGCAGCTATGATTTAATAATAATAATAATAATAATAATAATAATAAAACCAAATTGATTGAAATGAATAAATAGCCAGCCAGGATTAAAAAAAAAAAAAAAAATCCAGAGCCACTCCCAAAAAGTAATCAAAAGAAAGAAAGACACAGATAACCCCCAGAGAGATGGCACTGTCACCATAATCCTCGCTAAAAGTGAGTGCGATGCATGTTTCTGTCTGGCCATATTTGGGGAGCCTCCAGTCTTTTGGTTGGGTGCCTTCACATGCAGACCCAATAACCCATGTGCCCTAACCAGGCTGGAAAGCCAAGCCTAGTTCTAGGGACATCCCAGCACTTCAAGAGCCCAAGATGTGAGGATTACTGGAGCCTAGGAGTTAGAGACCAGCCTGGGCAACATAGAGAGACTCTGTCTCTACAAAAAATAAGAAAAATTAGTCAGCCATGGTGGCATACACCTGTAGTCCCAGCACTTTGGGAGCCTGAGGCTGGAGGATCCCTTGAGCCCAGAAGTTTGAGTTTGTTGTGAGCTATGACGCCATGGTACTCTACCGAGGGCCAAAAAGTAAGACTCTGTCTAAAAAAAAAAAAAAGACAAACACCTCTGAAAGCTGGTACAGTGGGCAGTGGGACAAAGAGATTACTGCTTGCCATTTTGTGTCTCATGCTCCCAGCCTGTAAGACTGGGTGCTTACAACCCTTGGCTGGCAGAGACAAGAGAGAATATTCTCACTAGTCACAAAGCCACGCTCTCTGGGTCTTTTTGCCCTTTTGTCTCAACAATGGGGGCCCATTGCTGTCTATACAGAACATATCTTGCTCTGTAAACTTATATGTTGCTCTCATTCTGTAAACCTATCTTTTTTTTTTTTTTTGCTTTGGTTTGAGTCAGAGTCTTACTCTGTTCCCCTGGATAGAGTGCTATGGTGTCATTGTAGCTCATAGCAAACCTCAAACTCTTGGGCTTGAGCAATCCTCTTGCCTCAGCCTCGTAAGTAGCTGGGACTACAGGTGTGCGCCACTAAACCCAGCCAACCTATCTTTTTCCTTCTTAATAAACTTGATTTTACACTTGCCTTGCTTTGGTGTGTCTGGGCACTCTTCAGCCATGAGTATCCCAAGAAGCAAGGACACAGACCTGAAGCCCCAGCATTTTAGAACACAGGCAACTGCCTTGAAACCCAACATTCTTAGTCCCATGGCGTGGATTAACCTGATCTGGATTATTCTGCCTAGATAAACCAGCTTCTCCATAAAGACTCTCTAACTTGGATGACTTTCCAGGAATACCTACTTGGATCCATCATTCTCAAAGAAAAGCTGTGGAAAATCCAAAAGGAATCTCATCTAGTCTCCACAGACGAAGACTCCAAGACCAGAGACAAATACGTACTCCCTTGGAAGGTCTCTGGAACCTGTTCAAGTGGTCTTCTCCTGCTGTGGCACCTTCAGATAAGTGGTACAAACTGTCTATCCATAGACAGGACACCCTTTGTCCTGGCAAACCAAGCTGCACACACACTACAGCTTAACTAAATCTGCTGCATATGTCTGTTCACTATGTCATGGGGCAGAATCCAACTGATAATGTGGGAAATGTGGAGAAACATCTCTCTTGCTATTGAGTGAGCAACATTCCACTGTCCCACAGACGGGAGGCACCCTTCACACTCAGATGTGACACACAACCAAGGCTGCTTACACAAGTGGACACTTCCCTTAATTCCCCTTTTTGTCTTTATTGGAAGGGCAGCTGCTATCTGAGTAGCCACAGAGTCTAGGTGATCCAGCGTTTCCTCAAACCCTCATGACCGTACCTTCTGGGGCTATCTTCACTTACCTTAGTAATGTGGTCCTAGACACCTTTCCCATTTGAATTACTCATATTCGTGGAGAGGGTCCGACACTGGGTCCCTTTGGCTTCTCAATACAAACATGATTTTGTCATCCCTCAACCAGCCATGAGAAACACTAGTCAGAGCCTTAACTTTTGTCAATTTCCGTTCACTTGACAGGACCCTGACTTTGCTTTTCTCCATCCAAAAAGTTATATCGTGACTAAATTTCTCCACCTGCCATCACTTCGAACCACCCTTCCTTCCCTTACAAGCCCATTTTGCTGAGGATGTCCACAACAGATTAATCTCCTAATGGGCCCAACTAAGAAAACATCCTGTCCCACCCTTTAACACACAATTGAGATAGCAGTGTACTTCAGCCAGGGGCGGGGCTCTGTAATCCTAGAAAAAGTTAATTCTTCATTTGCTTACCCCTTGATTGATCCCTTACTTAGAGCCATGTTGGCATCCCAGGGAGATGAATGGCGTGGCACAAAGTTCTGGGACGAGAACATCATGCCACAGACAAATCAGTTCCGGTCCTGCTAGCCAAAATCAAGTTTGCCACTTAACTTTCTCCAGAGTGGGGAATGTACTGGGAGTGTGGCACCCAAGCATACTGGGTACTGCCCCCTCAGTGGAGAGACCATTGCTACCTGGGCCCTGTATATCCAGATATCCAAATTGCCCAGGATTCAGCCACCTTGCCTTTCCAGACACGCAACCAAGGCTGCTTACACAAGTGGACACTTCCCTTAATTCCCCTTTTTGTCTTTATTGGAAGGGCAGCTGCTATCTGAGTAGCCATAGGAGCCAGTATATCTGGATATACTGGGCCCAGTATAAGTTAAGCCTGCAACAGTCTTTGGCCACAGAGGCTGCACGAGGACCACTGGAAACTCATTATATGCTTGTCCTTTTATGGGAACAATTAGATTTGCTGGCAAGGATCACCTGACAAAATAGGTCGCCCTCAATCTTCAAATGCAGCAGAAGGAGGTGCCTGGTTGTTCTTAAAGTAACAGTGTCACTTCCATGTTAACTAGTTAAGACAGGTTCATGACAACATCAGTGCCATGCTAGAGTCTGCCTCTGATCTCTACACAGTAGAGACCTCTACACCTTGGTCAGTGTCTATAGTAATTTCCTTGACCACCCTGTATTTTGTTTGCATGCTGAGAATTCTTATATTGGGATAGATCCTCATTAGTTTTCTAACTAAATTTATTTCATCCTGTCTAGAAGCCATCAAGCTACAAATCATACTGCATTCTCAACTAGCCTCAGCACCTAATTCCTCACACCTACAACTACAACAATTTACCAAAGACATACTAAAGTCCCTTGGAGAGACCTCAGAGAACCTGTAGGAGGTTGCCTTAATAGGAATCTGTGCCCCCTCTCAGCCCAGGAAGCAGACAGACAAGTTGGCACCCCTATTCAACAATTTGGGCCTCTAGAATAAAAAGTGGTAAGTAGTTAGTTAGAAATCTGGCTCTCTAAAAGAAAAAGAACAAGGGCAGGGCCCCCAGACCTCATCTTACCTTAATCCTGTCCTGATTGATTCCTCACACCTGGGGAGGAGGGAACCCCCTACCAGTCTATCAGTCAGAACTTAGTGTGCCAAAAGAGTACAAAGGACACTCTAGCCCACCAACCAGTCAGAACTTAGTGTGCCAAAAGAGTACAAAGGACACTTTAGCCCACCAACCAAGCAATACGTGTACAATAGAGTCTCAAAAGTGACCTGGAACAGCTTTAAGGCTAATTATAATGTCATTACCTTAAATCTACATTGTGGTCTGTCCCACCAATGAATGGGCTTTCAGAGAGGCTGAAGGGACGTCTGTAAGACTCAGTGGTTCCAAAGTGACCTTTGGGCTCCGCACCCGCAGCACAGCCACATACACCAAGGCTGGTGGATTCGAACCTGGCCTGGGCCAGCTAAAACAACAATGACAACTGCAACAAAAAAATAGCTGGGCATTGTGGTGGGTGCATGTAGTCCCAGCTACTTGGGGGGCTGAGGCAAGAAAATCACTTAAGCCCCAGAGTTTGAGGTTGCTGTGAACTGTGATGTCACAGCACTTTACTGAGGGTGACATAGTGAGACTCTGTCTCAAAAAAAAAAAAAAAACCCTACAAACACAAAGTGACCTTTGGACCACAAGGAAGACCCAGTCAGTATAAAATAGAAACCCAGACATAACCTGAGTCTTTTTGCTCTTTTTCCAGAACAATGAGGGTGCCATTGCTGTCTATGGCAAACGTATCTTGCTCTTATTCTATAAAGCTATCTTTTCCTTTCTCAATAAACTTTGTTTCACTCTTAGAAAGAAAAAAAAAAAAAAAAAAGCAAGCCAAGCTCTCAGGACATAAAATAAGACAAAAGACTTTGGGAGGCCAGGGTGGGAGGATTACTTGAGCTCAGGAGTTTTGAGACCAGCGTGGACAACAGGGACACCCCCATCTCTACAAAGACTGGAAAAACTAGCTAGGCATAGTGGTGAATCCTTATAGTCCCAGATGCTCAGGAGGCTGAAGCAGGAGGATCATTTGAGCCCATGAGTTTGAGGTTACAATGAGCAGTGCCCTCTAACCAGAACAACAGACAGAGACTGTGTCTCAAAAAAAATGAAAGAAAGAAAGAAAGAAAGAAAGAACCTCATTATATGATTATCTTTTTTATGATGAAGGACACAAAAGAGACCAAAATAATAATAATAATAACCCACAAACACAAATCAGTGACCATCTGTGGGAAGAAAGAGAGCAGAAAACAGAACAGCATAGACAAAAAAAAAAAAAAAAAAAAGAGCCTCTCAAAACAGTAGAGTCATTATACAAGAGCTATGTCACACACAAACCACTCAAGGAGTTTTCTCCTGCTAATCTAAATTCAGTAAAGGAAAAAAGAGGCCACCACTCTCACTTTGACCAGACCCTGACCTGGGAGCCTGTTGGTGCAAGAATCTTAACTTCAGCTAGCTTTCTGTCAAGGGTCTCAGAATCCTGAATGTGCAGTAGTCCTGGGGCCAGCAGGTCTCTATCAGTGAGGTTCCTTTGTGATTGCCAAACTATAGTGGAGGAAAAATAGTGCTTCTCCCTACTCTTCTAAGTTGTTTAGCTGGTCTATAAATTAAAATGATATAAGTCACGGCTCGGCACCTGTGGCTCAAGCAGCTAAGGCGCCAGCCACATACACCTGAGCTGGCGGGTTCAAATCCAGCCCAGGCCTACCAAACAACAATGACAGCTGCAACCAAAAAATACCTGGGTGTTGTGGCGGGCACCTCTAATCCCAGCTACTCGGGAGGCAGAGGCAGGAGAATCACTTGAGCCCAAGAGTTGGAGGTTGCTATGAGCTGTGATGCCATAGCACTCTACCCAGGGCAACAGCTTGAGGCTCTGTCTCAAAAAACAAAACAAACCAAAAAATGATATAAGTCAGATTAACAGGAGCAAAACAATTTTAATTTTGTATGTATGTGTGAGAGTTCCATAAAAATATGAGACTCCTGCTAGTGGTCAGATGATTGAGGTTTAAATACCATGCTGAGTCACAGAAAGGAATGGAATCTCGGTGCTTCTGGGAGATGATGGAGACAAATTCTAAGAAATGAGAAGTGAGTGGCAAATAAAAGTTGCCTTGTTATGCAGAGAAAGTTTTTCAGGTAATAAAAGGTGTTTTAGAGCAGCTTTCTTCTTGGTAAAGATAGAATTACCAATAAAAATTCCCTTTATGAGTGTAAATTTCCTTTATAAAAGGGCAGTTTTTCAGAGCAACTTGTGTGTCTTCAGTTTCTCAAAATAATTAGTTTAAAATAATCAATATGCCAAAGAGCTATATTTTGGGGTGGCATATTCTACTCATCTATAGTCATATTTTGGGATAATGTGTCCTGAGCCCTGAAAGCACCTACTATTGCTCCTGCCTACAAGGCCTTTTTTCCAGCTATCCACAAGGCTCCATCACTTAACCCCTTCAATTTTTGCCCTACAGTCACCCAACCATCCTATTTAAATGTACACTCCCTCAACCTCACATCCTGCTGCCCCTCCCATGCCCTCCTCTGCTTTCTTTGTCAGACAGGCTTTATATTTTACTTTTTTATCTTGTTGGTTATCTATTTCCCACACTAGAATGTAAATTCCGTGAGAGTAGGAATTATTTTATCTGCTGCTGTGTCTGCAGAGCTTGGCTCTAAACATCTGATGTAAGAAGGATAAATGAGTATTCTTGGAGAGAAGATCCAAACCTGAGCCTGTTTGCCCCAGAGCCTGTGTAAGCCACATACAACGGGGCCCCATTAACCAAACACACTCCCAGGATGTGTGTTACAACAGCTGGAGAGAGCCTTGGCAGAGAGGAACTGAATCACACCAAGGCCAAGGAAGTAAGATAGGCCTCCAGGTTCCCTCTGGGAACCACCAAAGTTCACAATCTGGGCAGACCTGGCGGCTCATACCTGTAACTCCAGGACTCTGAGGTGGGTGGATTGCTTAAGCTCAGAGCCCTGAAACCAGCCTGAACCAGGGCAAGACCTAGTCTCTAAAAATAGCTAGGCCTTGTGGCGGGTACCTGTAGTCCCAGCTACTTGGAAGGCTGAGATAAGAGAATCGCTTGAGCCCAAGAGTTTGAGGTTATTGTGAGCTCTGATGCTACAGCACTCTACCAAGGGTGAAAAAGTGAGACTGTCTCCAGAAAAAAACAGTGCACATTCTGGAGGGCACTCTGGATGCCCCAATAAGAGCTGGCCCAGATTGCTGGGTGATGTGACCCTGGGTAAATCACATCTCACCCTTCCCAGACTAGATTTCCACAGCCGCGGGATCTTCCAGCTATAAGATCTTCAGACTCCTGCCCCACCCCTGCCTCTTGTAAACAGAGTAAAGGGTTCCCAGAGCTTGGGATGGTGAGGCCAGCAAAGGAAACAGACTATTGTCTCTGGGAACAATAGGAAATACCACAGGGGATTGGAAAGGGAGATGGGGGAGGGTCTGGACCCAAGGAATGGACCTAATCTTAGTTTGCTCCCTTTCTCTCCCGCTCCTCCTGGGATTAACTCGCTGCTTCTTATCCTCACCTCCATGAGCCCCCAGACATTTTCTCCAAGGCAGGGAAACCAAGGGCTCTGCTGCGGATTTCTTCAGCTCTTCTTGGCAAGATAACCACCTGCATTAGCAAGGAAGCTGCCTGGGAGCAGTTTTCTTCTAGCTCCCAGTCTGTCCTCGTGGAATGGGTTCTTTCTGTACTTTCCTGATCTCCAGTGCTCTGCTGGCAGCAGGCAGGCAGGCGACTTTGAGGAAACTGACCAAGCCTCCTGTTTCCTCAAGGTCAATTAAAAAAAATATCTAGATAGTAACCTGTGAAATTAAGGACAGAGGATTGGACTCTGACCTTTTTTTCCCTCTTGCCCAAATTCCTTTAAGAGGTTTGGTGAGTCATCGCTATAAACAATAAAATCTCATTAAAATGGGTTTATTAACCTGAAATAATGTGTCTTACTTTCCAACCCGATTCAGGTATAGTGTCACATGACAGAAGACCCTCTTATCTTAACTCAAGCATTCTAGCAGAACCCCTGTCTTCCCCCCCCCCCCTTTGGAGACAGTCTCACTCTCATGATCCTCTTGCCTCAGCCTCCCAAGTAGCTGGGACTACAGGCACCTGCCACAACACCCAGCTAGTTTTTTGTTGTTTTTTTTTTTTTGGGGGGGGAGACAGAGTCTCAATTTGTCGTCCTCTATAGAGTCCTGTGACATCACAGCTCACAGCAACCTCCAACTCCTGGGTTTAGGCAATTCTCTTGCCTCAGCCTCCGGAATAGCTGAGTAGCTGGGACCACAGGTGCCCGCCACAACGCTTGGCTAACCAGCTCGGTTTTTTCTTTTTAAGAGATGAGTTCTCACTCTTGCTCAGTATTACAGGCGTGAGGCACCACACCACCTCAGAGCCCCTATCTTACCTGAAGCATTCCTTTCTACTCATTCCAGGTCTTTAGACCAAGCTTAACTATTTCAACCAACTGTCAACTAAAGCATCCCTAAAATCAACCTACAATTTGTAAGGTCACACTTTGAGATGTCCCACCATTTGGGGCCAAGCCAAAGTGTATCTTCCATGTCCTGATTTAGTTTTACCTGTAATTCCTGTCTCCATGAATGTGTAAAGTCAAATGGTAAGCCAGGTGCCTCATTTTCTCAAGACCTCTTGAGAGCTTGTTCCCTCCCCAGGCTGTGGTGACACACATTCAGCTCAGAATATACTTCTTAAAATTATTTTATACAGTTTGGGTTTTTCCGTGGCCAGGACGGTGTGCTGGCACTAAGTAGCCCCAGGGGTCCACCTTGCTGGTCCACTCCCTGAATCTTCAGTGCATCCATAAGCATTATAGGGACTCGGACCAGCCTCATACCCAGGTATCAGGTAATAGGGTCATTCATGTCAACAAGTATTGTGTGCCTACTGTGTGCCAGGCCTGTGCAAGGCATTGGGGACAGTGGTGAAGAGAACAGGCACACTAAGAGTCCACAGGTGACAGACAGCAGATAGGGAAAGCAAGCATGGGGTGGCTAGAGTTGCAGTGGAGCTAGTGAGTTATTGCCAGGCCCAGGAGCACTGGGCCTCTTGCTCATCCCACCCTTTTTGGCCATCTATAAGGGAAAGATAAGATTGGATCTTCTGGCACATCAGCTACAAAAATAAATTCCACTGGCATTAGAGACCTCAATGTGAAAAGTCAAACTATAAAATAATAGACACTGATCTTTATGGATTTGAGATAGCAGAGAATTAATTTGTTTTTGTTTTGTTTTGTTTTGATTTTTGAGACAGAGTCTCACTCTGTCACCCTGGGTAGCCTGGTGTGCAGTCTCCATAGAGGGGCTGCAGAGCACGCTACACACAGCCAGTATGACCTGCATGAAAAATGAATCTGGGTATCACTCAGTTCAGGATGCACACACAGGCTTTGGGACCTTCTCTCAGGGCCGCTCTGGACGTCTGAGCAGGCTGGACACTGCATAACCAGGGGCAGGAGTTGTGCTGTGTGGGGGACCTCCTCCCTAGAATGGGAACTGGAATCGATTATACCTACCTCTGACTAGATTAGACATGGGGAGAACATGAGATTCAGAGCTTGGCTTTTGCAAGGTGTCTGATAAATAGTTGTTTCCTTCCTTCCCTCCTGCTTCCCAGTACACCTCTATGTCCGAGGCTCTCATGAGTTGAAGGATCCTGCTGCCACGAGCAGCCACTTAGATCAGAAGCTATGGTTCAGTTAACACTTGAAGAATCGATGGAGGCCTGTGAGGCCTCAGCCTGACTATGTCATGTTTTGTCCTCCTGTTCTCTGGGGAATCAGTGCTGCCCTTCCTGTTTGTGGGAGGTTGAGGACAGTGCTGGCCCTGAAACAAGGAGTTTTGAAAAGGAGCCAGGGAGGCCTCATCAGGGCAGAGAGTGCCACGGGTGATGCTGCCAAGGTTACTTCCAGGAACCGGAGTCAGCCGGGCATAGGGAAAAGGCAGAATATTAGCCAGGAATTGGGAGCTCAGCCCTGTCATTTATCACAGCGCTTGCCTGGGACAATAGACCTGAGGCAATCTACTTAAGTAGATACCCCATTGTGAGAATCTCAGCCCAGATTCTACAACTGAGAGAATACCTTGTGAACTGTAGCTCCTCCAGGGCAAGAGATAGTGCGCTTTGGACGGACAGTCCCCTCTCTGTGAGCACCATCCCTCTGCCTACCTACTCTAGGCAGTGATAGACCCATGCACAGGCAATTGGGTGGTTGGAGATGTGCTTGTAAGAAGGGAATAAAATGGGCCAGGAGTTGGATATTGCCTAAAAGAGTAATTAGAAGTGACAGGTGGGGCCCTGCCCTATCTAGAGAACAGCTGTTCTGGCCAGGGAGGAGGAGGTGGCTCAGGAGAGGAGCCTGTATAGAATGCAGCCCACTGTTCCCACCGAAACGGCTGTCACTCTCCCCAGGCTCAGCTGACAGGACCGGGAGGGTGGGAGGTGTAAGCCTCTGGCAGTGCCTCACAGGGAACAGTCAGCTAGTAAGGCAGGCAACAGCTGCTCCCTGGACAGCGGGATTGAGGGAGTAGACAGAGGGCCTGGAGGAGGATTTAAGAAAGGACATGCCTAGCATATTTCATGTGGGGAATGAGATTAGCAAAAAGCACAAGGCCCCAAGGGGAAAAAAAAACCTAACAAAGACTGGATAACACCTTAATGGACAAAACAAATTTTTTACAGAGGGACCAAAAAAGAAGATCTAAATATGTAGACAAATGTACCAAGGTAATGAGCAGGAAAGCGTATGTCACAAAGGCTATAAAGATGTTGGTTCTCCCTACAATTAATGTAGAAATTCAATGCAACTGCAATCAAGAACCCAACAATGTTTTTTCTTTTTTCTTTCTGGATGGGTAAGCTGGACATAAAATTTATTTGGGGGAAAAAAAGGGCCAAGAATAGCCAACTCAATATTGAAGAAGAAAAGGAAAAGAGAACTGGCCCTGCAGATACCAACTAGTCTATCTTGTAATTCGGGTACTAAAACAGTGTGGCAAGTTGCAAGAATAGATACGGTGACTAAGAAACAGAATAAAGAGATTAGAAATGGACACAAGAACGCGTGGGGCAGAGGAAGAATTGTTAGTTAGTGAAGAAGGGACATTCAGGGTCAGAAATGGGGCTGCTGTAGTTGGCCATCTATAAGGGAAAGATAAGATTGGATCTTCTGGCACATCAGCTACAAAAATAAATTCCACTGGCATTAGAGACCTCAATGTGAAAAGTCAAACTGTAAAATAATAGACACGGATCTTTATGGATTTGAGATAGCAGAGAATTAATTTGTTTTTGTTTTGTTTTGTTTTGATTTTTGAGACAGAGTCTCACTCTGTCACCCTGGGTAGCCTGGTGTGGCATCATAGCACACAGTAGTCTCAAACTCTTAGGTTTGAGCAGTCCTCCTGCCTCAGCCTCCCGAGTAGCTGGGACTAAAGGCACCCACCATGATGCCTGGCTAAGAGAATTAATTTGTTTTATATATTTTTCTTTTTTTTTTTGAGACAGAGTCTCACTATGTCAACCTGGGTAGAGTGCCGTGGCATCACAGCTCACAGCATCCTCAAACTCTCTTGGGCTTAAGTGATTCTCTTGCCTCAGCCTCCCAAGTAGCTGGGACTATAGGCGCCCGCCACAACGCTTGGCTATATTTTTTTGTTGCAGTTGTCATTGTTGTTTAGCTGGCCCGGGCTGGGTTCGAATCTGTCTGCTTCAGTGTATGTGGCCGGCACCCTAACCACTGTGCTATGGGCGCCAAACCTGTTTTATAGATTTTTGTTATGGTAATTTTCAAAATTATGGTAATGATATAAAAAAACCCCTATATATGGATCACCTAGCTTCAATAGTAAATTGAAAACTTTTAATTAACAAAAGTCTACAGCCAGGCATAGTGGTGCACACCTGTAGTCTCAGCTACTGGGGAGACGGTAGTGCACTATGCCTATCAGATGTCTGGACAGTAGTGCACTATGCCTATCAGGTATCTGTACTGAGTTCAGTATCAGCATGGTGACCTCCTAAGAGAAGGGGATCCCCAGGTTGCCTAAGGAGAGGTGAAGTGGCCCATATCAAAACTCCCATGCTGATCAGTAGTGTGAGTAGCCACTGCACTCCAGCCTTAGCAACATGGTGAGATCTCTTTTAAAAACCCCAAAAAACTACAAGGTGAAAAGACAATCCCCCACAGGCTGGGAGAAGAAACTTGCAATCCCACATAACTGAAAAAGATTTGGTATTAATTATATGTAACACGCTTTTTTTTTTTTTTGATACAGACTCCCACTCTGTCACCATCGGTAAAGTGCGATGGTATCATAGCTCACAGCAACCTCAAACTCTAGAGTTGAACAAACCTCTTGTCTTACCCTCCAGAGTATCTGGGACCACAAACACCAGTCTCCACAACTGGGTAGCTTTTCTATTTTTGTTTTTTTGCAGTTTTTGGCCAGGGCTGGGTTTGAACCCGCCACCTCCAGCATATGGAACCGGCACCCTACTCTGTCGAGCCACAGGCGCCACCCCAGCTTTTCTATTTTTGGTAGAGATGAGTCTCTTTCTTGCCAAGGCTGGTCTTGAACTCCTGAACTTAGGTAATACATTCACTTCAGCCTCTCATAGTGCTAGGATTATAGATGTTAGCCATTGGGCCCGGCCATAATAATATACTTTTATAATAAATAAGAAAATGACAACGAAAAAAGAAAAAGAAACAAAGGATCAGAAAAGGCTATTTCCTGAAACATGAATAATCCATAAATGTGAAAAAGCTATTTATCCACACTAGCAAATGGGGAAATGCAAACTATATCCAGAAAGAGCTACCATGTGACTCTGGACAGATAGAAATTTATGGAATATTGGAGGGAGATCAGGTAATGACCTGATGATTTTAGAGGGTACTCTGGCAATATCCGATAAACCTAGAAATTCAATTTTATTGTTTTCCAAGAACACAGCAATTCTAGGTGTAGGCCTGAGAAACTAACACAGATACTCACAAGAAGATCTGAACAAGGTTGGCCATTCATGTTTCTTGTAATAATAAGAGAATTGGAAACAACTGTGGGCTTGGCTCCTGTGGCTCAAGCGGCTAAGGTGCCAGCCACATACACCTAAGCTGGCAGGTTCAAATCCAGCCTGGGCCCGCCAAACAATTACAACTACAACCAAAAAATAGCTGGGCATTGTGGCGAGCTCCTGTAGTCCCAGTTACTGGGGAGGCAGAGGCAGGAGAATCACTTGAGCCCAGGAGTTGGAGGTTGCTGTGAGCTGTGATGCTACAGCACTCTACCCAGGGTGACAGCTTGAGGCTCTGGCTCAAAAAAAAAAAAAAAAAGAAAAGAAAAGAAAAGAAAAAGGAAACAACCGCGTATGAATAGGAGAACAGAAAAGTAAACTTAGATTTATTTGTGCATTGGAATACTATAAAGCAGATAAAGCCAATGTACTAACTCTCAGGCTTCAGTAGGGATAGGTATCAACAACATGATGCTGAGTAAAAGAAAACCAAGTGGCAAAAGGATATGGGCCCAATTATACCCTACCTATACAAGTTTATAACATATGACCAATAGTATATATTTTTGTGGGTACATATCCATGTATTAAAAATAGAAACACAGGCCAGGTGTGATGGCTCATGCCCACAGCCCTAGCACCCTGGAAGACCAAGGTGGAATCCCTGAGCTCAGGAGTTCAAGACCAGTCTGAGCAAGAGTGAGACTCCCATTTCTACAATGAAAAGAAAAACTAGCCAAGCATGGTGGTGGGTGCCTATAGTCCCAACTACTAGGGAGGCCAAGGCAGGAGGATTGCTTGAGTCCAGGTCTTTGATGTAAGCTATTATGATGCCACTGCACTCCAGCCAGGGCAACTGAGTGAGACTCTGTCTCAAAAAAAAAAAAAAAAAAAAAGAGGGTGGCACCTGTGGCTCAAAGGAGTAGGGCACCGGCTTCATATACTGGAGGTGGCAGGTTCAAACCCAGCCCCGGCCAAAAACTGCAAAAAAAAAAAGTGCAAACATAGATGGGAAAGACAGATATAACTTCAGGAGGTTTTCTCCCTCTCAGGGAGAAGGGACAGGGAGTGTGATGGACCTTCCACAGGTAAGGGGAGGGGATCATACCCATGTCAGTAATGTTTCAAACCTGTAAAATTCTGTTCCATTATTTACTGTATTTAATTATTATTTTGCGTACTATCCATTTAATAGTGGAACATATGTTGGTCTCTCTTCCCTCTTTCTCTGAATTCCTAAACTCTTTCATCTTCTCCCTTCCCTTTCCGTCCCTGCCTCCCATGAGTTTTATACCCTCAGAAATCAAGGCAGTATGGCCTGGCAGTTAGGGAGCATGGTGCTAGGAGTAAGGCCTTGTGGCTCCAGCTGTCCCTGTTTATCCTCCTTTCTGTCCTTATCCCCTCCTGTGGTGTCCGGAGCTGACCTCTTTCCATCCTCCCTTTACTGTCTGCCCCTCATAGGCAGGAGTTGGTCCTTTGTGCCAGGGATAAGGTAGCCTGGAGGAGATGAGGCTGGCCTTCGGAGATCAGTAACAGTGTAAGTGAAGGAAGGAGATTGGGAGAGCCTACTTCTATGGGGGTGTCCTTGTCACACCACCCTCATGGCAACCCCGGGGAGCACAGCCTTATCCCTGAGTCATGGCTCAAAAGAACTGTGGGCCACACCTCACCTTATCACTTTTCTCCTGCCCCTTGTGAATCCAGTGACCTATTTCCTCCCTCCTCACCCCATCTCTCTCTTGGTGAGAATTCTGAAAATATGAGGGAAGGAACTAGCTAGACACCTCATTCTTTTTTTTTTTTTTTTTTTTTTTTGAGCCAGAGCCTCAAGCTGTCACCCTGGGTAGAGTGCCATGGCATCACAGTTCACAGCAACTTCCAACTCTTGGGCTCAAGCGATTCTCCTGCCTCTGCCTCCTAAGTAGCTGGGACTACAAGCACTCACTACAATGCCCGGCTATTTTTTGGTTGCAGCCGTTATTGTTGTTTGGCAGGCCCGGGCTAGATTCAAACCCACCAGCTCAGGTCTATGTGGCTGGCGCGTTACCCACTTGAGCCACAGACACCGAGCCATAGACACTTCATTCTAAAAGTGATGGGGGCATAGAATGGTGGATTTGGGGCAAATACATTTGTCAGTACCCCTGAAGCCAAGTTCACAACAAAGATGAAGACATATGTCATTAATCTCCTCTGTCTTTAGTTCAACTGAGAAGTATTTATTCTATTGGGATCCGATAATATGAATGTTAGGCTCGGCGCCCATAGCACATGGTTACGGTGCTGGCCACATGCACTGAAGCTGGCAGGTTTGAACCCAGCCCTGGCCAGCTAAACAACAATGACAACTGCAACAACAACAAAAAAAATAGCTGGGTGTTGTGGCAGGCACCTGTAGTCCCAGCTACTTGGGAGACTGAAGCAAGAGAATCACTTAAGCCCAAGAGCTTGAGTTTGCTGTGAGCTGTGATGCCACAGCACCCTACTGAGGGGGACATAGTGAGGCTGTCTCAAAAAAAAAAAAAAAAAAAAGAATGTTAAAGAATAGAAAATATGACTTTAGTCCTTTATAAAGAGCTACATTTTGAATGTATCTGCTTTCTTGGAAGAGAAGGTACGTATCCACCCAAAAATCTACCCATACGAATACTGTTAGAGCTAGACTCATTCTGGGAGAGAGTGATTGTGTGATTGGGTTAGCTTCAGTAATACAGGTAGCTCTAAGACCAAATAATACCAACAGTGTTATTTCATAGATGATGTGGGGTGGTAGTTAGACAAATGGACTTTAGAGCTATGCTGCCCAGTTTCAAATTCTAGTATTTCTATTGTCAGTGTGGAATCTTAGGCAAATAGTTCACAAACCACTCTGTGCCTCAGTTTACTTTTCTGTGAAATGGAGCTGATTTGTTAGGACTAAGGGGATAGATACTAGATGGTGTATCTATGGTATCCAGTGTAGAAACATTTCAGGGTAAACATTCAATGAATAGCAGCACTCTCTTTTTATAATAAACCCATTACCTCATATTCATTTCTCATATTATCATTTACAAGTATATGGTTCATTTAGCCCTTATAATTTTCCCTTGAGTGTTCTCTTCTTAGGTGAGTAAACTGAGATTCAGAGAGAGCGTTGGAGTCAATCGGAAGAGAGTGGTAGGAGGACAGTCAAGGTAAAGGAGTTTGCACATCAGATCCCACAGGGATCCAGTTCCAGTCATGACACCTATATGTTATTTACACACAAGGAGAGTCTTCAGTCTAGACTCAGATGTCACCAAGATATCAAATGTCACCAGAAGAGTAAGGAACCAGAGGGGCTTTGAGAATGTGGCACTGGGAGGGATGGTCTAGAGATAACAGTCCTACTGGAGGGAAGAGGTACAGTCCATGGGGTAGGCACTAAAACCTAGTGGAAAGACAAATGACAAAGGGAAATGCTCATCCTGGATGGAGAGCTTTGAAGGTTCAAATGGGAAATGGTTACATGAGCTTGGATGGTTGTTGGTTTCTTTAATCAACAAACTCATTTGGTATCCACTGTGTGCAGACTTGAAATACGTCAGTGAGAGACAGTCCCACTCTCTCCTTGAGTGGTCAGTAGGAGAGCAGGGCATAAACAGGAAATGACAATGCAGAGAGAGAATGCTCTGGCCAGGGCAGTGCGCCATGCCTCAAGAGTCCAGGGCACCAGGCCAGTTTGGGGCATGGGTTGAGTCTGTGTAGAATGCCAGAGAAAGCTTCCTGGAGGAGCCTCAAGCTAAGGCCTGGAGGAGAGAGGAGAGCTTTGCAGAGGGACTCCGGCAAGAGAGAGGGGTGCTCTGGGGATAGAGGATGGGCAGACTGTGACAAATAGCCTCCTACCCATGCTACAGGAGGGGGCAGAGGCCAGGTGAGAAAGAGCAGAGAAAGACAGGAGGCCAGTAAGCAGGTGAATTCAGGGAATGCTTAGTGGACCAAGGCATGGACCACGAACAATGCTTGGGCAGGCCCTGAATGTTCCTCCTGGCTGGCGTCACTAACAGAAACAGTGAAACCTGGAGTGGGTGGTGGGTTGATGAACTCAGCTTCCCCACATGGTGATTCTGAAGGCTCCTAGACCCTGAGTTTGAGGTTTCTGGAAGGGTGGGGAGCAGGGAGATAGGGGAAGGAGACATTGGCTGCTGTGGGGATGAGCACAGGGGTCATGGGAGATGCCTACCTTGTCAGATCTTGAGATCACCTACTTTGGGGAGTAGAAAAAGCACAAGGAGAAATCCAGGCGATAGAAAGTCTGTTCATAGACTCCTAAAGGGAATCAGTGAGCTTAAGACACACACACACACACACACACACACACAGGCATTGATAAAAAACAAGATATAGTTACCTTGGGAGGTGGGATTAAAGATGAGTTTTGTTTTTTTTCTGTGTCCTTTTCTCATTTTCTGTATTTTAATGAGAATTTGTAATCCCTAAAATCAGAAGGACCCAATAAATGTTATTTATATACAAGGAGAGTCTTCCATCTAGACTCAAATGTCACACCAAGAGGTCAAATGTCACCAGGAAGAGTTAGGAACCAGAGGGGCTTTGGGAAGTGGCTCTAGGAGGGGACAGGTAGCCTGGAAAAAGCAGTCCCATTGGGGGGAAGGGATACAGTCCATGTGGCAGGCGTTCTGACAAATGACAAAATGACAAATGACATTTGACAAATGACAAAAGACATTACTGTCAAATGACAAATGACAAATCTGACAAATTACAAAAGAAATTTGTATCTGACAAATGACAAAAGAAAATACTTGCAAATACAAGTATTTGCAAATTTGTGATCACAAATACTATGGCAGACAAAGGTCTGTTCTTCCTAAAATATAAATAGCTCCTGGAATTTTATAATGAAAACCAGAAGTGCCCAGTATACAAAAATAGGTAAAGATGAGAGGCTGAGGCAGGAGGATCACTTGAGCCCAGGAGTTTGAGGATGGAGTGCCCTATGATCCCACCTATGAATAGCCACTGCACTCCAGCCTGCAGCCTGGACAACATAGAATATAAACAGAGAGTTCATAGAAAACAAAATGAAAGCAAAAGCAAAACATGGACATTTGCTCAGTCTCCTTTGCAATAAGAGAAATGCAAATTGCAACTACACTAAAATATAATTTTTCTCCTAGTAGGTTAAACCTATACAAATATTTGCTCAGATACTGTGTTTATGAGGCTATGGGGAAACTGTCTCTTATCTTGCTGATTGAAGTACAAATCGGCACTAACCTTATGAAGGAGAATTTGGTATTTATCAGAATTATTCTTTAGCCCAATAATCCTACTTTTAGAAATTTATCCTGTAGAAATATTTACACTCGGATAAAAAGACATGTACAGTGTTATTCACTGTAGCATTATTTATAGTAGCAAAATATTGTAAATAATTGTTAATAACAACCCGATAAATATATGCAGAGTCTTTAATATAGTTTAATACTATGTAGCTATACAAAATTAAAAAGCTGTCCAGGCATGGTAACTCACACCTATAACCTCAGCACCTTAGGAGGCCAAGGAGGGGCAGAAAGGAGGATCACTCGAGGCCAAGGACCTCAAGACCAGCCTGGGCAACATATCAAGACCCGTTCTCTATCAAAATAAAAATTTAAAAAAATTACCTGGGTACTATGGCACACACCTATAGTCCTAGCTACTTGGGAGGCTACGACCAGAGCATCATTTGAATTTAGGAGTAGACTGCTGTGAGTTAGAGCTGTGCTACTGCACTCTAGCCTGAGCAACAGAGCAAGATGCTATCTCTCAAAAATAAATAAATAAGGAAGCTCTCTTTGTATTCATACCAATAGAAAAATACTTCCAAGATATGCTGTATATTTTAATTGCTTTTAAAAATAAACTAGGTGACTCATGTCTGTAATCCCAGCACTCTGGGAGGCCAAGATGGGTGGATTGTTTGAGCTCACAGGTTCAAGACCAGCCTGAGCCAGAGCAAGACCCTGTCCCTAAAATTAGCTGGGCATTGTGGTGGGCGCCTATAGTCCCAGCTACTTGAAAGGCTGAGGCCAGAGAATTGTTTGAGCCTAAGAGTTTGAGGTTGCTGTGAGCTATCATACCATGGCACTCTACTGAGGACAACAAAGTAAGACTATATAAATAAATAAATATAAACTAAAATATATTTTAGAATGGATTTAGATTTACAAAAAAAATTATGAAGATAGTACAGAGTTTCTGTATACCCCACACTAAATTCTTCCTACTGCTTGAAGAATAGTATTAGAAACCAAATACTGGGCACTAGGTGGGCTCATTGCTACTGGAATATTTTTTCTTTTAGGGCTCTCAACAAGGAAATACATGTGTATATATTAACTTATATCCTGTATATTCACAGATCTATAATTGTGTAATCACTTGTATTTATATTAAACATGAGTTGGTATTGTTTTCTCCCAGTCTAATCTGTTACCAGATGGATCCTTCTAGCCGTTACCATGTGTATTATTCTAGCCTCCTCCCCTCACTAATCTGTAATCTCTCAAGATATATTTTTTAAGTCAAAAAAGGAAAGTATACCCTTTCGTCTGGAGACGCCATCTTCCAGTAATTCACCAAAATGACAAACACAAAGGAAAGAGAGAGGCCCCGATACGTGTTCTCTAGGCCTTTTAGAAAACATGGAGTTGTTCCTTTGGCTACATATATGTGAACTACAAGAAAGGTGATATTGTAGACATCAAGGGAATGGGTACTATTCAAATAGGCATGCCACACAAATGTTACCATGGCAAAACTGGAAGAGTCTGCAGTGTTACCCAGCATGCTGTTGGCATTGTTATAAACAAACAAGTTAAGGGCAAGACCCTCGCGAAGAGGATTAATGTTCGTATTGAGCATACTAAGCACTCTAAGAGCCGAGATAGCTTCCTGAAATGTTGAAGGAAAATGATCAGAAAAAGAAGGAAGCCAAAGAGAAAGGTACCTGGGGTCAACTGAAGCGCCAGCCTGCGCCACCCATAGAGGCCCACTTTGTGAGAACCAACGGAAAGGAGCCTGAGCTCCTGGAACCCATTCCCTATGAATTCATGGCATAATAAGCATATAACCTAGCACACAGGAGTACCAGTGGACCCATGTTTTTAGGTGCAAGAACCTACTTATTCCCCATGAGCTTATGGCATAATATGTGTACAGCATAGCACACAGGATAACCAACAGTCCCCATGTAACAGTGATACAAGGCGCTGGAACCTATTTCCCATGAATTCAAAAGTCAATCAACACTTTGTCACATTCAATGGCAAGGTGCCTCCCTGAGCTACTGGAACCTTTTTCCTTATAAATTCATGGCATGGTAGATACAAATAATAGCATAAAAATGTTTCTTGTTCATTCACTACAAGTGTTTTTTTCCCCCCCCAAAGAAGTATTAAAGCAAATTTTAATGTGTCCTAAAAAAAGGGGGGGGGAGTATAGACTGGTGTGTATAACATGCTACCTTTTGTGCAAAGAGAGTGAAGTAAGAATATAAATATATTTCTCATATATATATTCCATATATATATAAAGCAGGAAGCAGCCCTGAGGTAAACAGTTAGAAATCAATAAAATAGGCATAGGCCTAGAGAAGATTAACGTAGCAACGAACTTATCTAAAGGCCGGAGGAGCCGGTGCAGGCTGAGAGAGGGGTAGAGGCGAGGGAAGTCGTCTTTCCTACAGAGTGAAAGATGCTGTGTCTGAGACTGATTGTAGAATTCACAAGTGTTAATCTTGCAGCAAGGCCTTATCTCTGATGCTAGCCAGGACCAGGGTAGGAGACTCTGATGCTTCCCAGGAACAACAGCTTTGAAGGATTTACAGAACAGTGGAGAGGGGTTGATGTGACTATGCAAATTAAGAAAATACCACACTAGAAAAGGGTAGCTTTGCATCTTACAGGTATATAAGAAGTAAAGACTTGAGTAGAGGTTGGGACACCCCTCTACCGATAAGCCTTCTCTTAACTTATGTAGAGCTTTTTTTATGTCTTTCAATAAACTCTGAATACTCTAATTTTTTTTTTTTTTTTTCAGTTTTTGGCCAGGGCTGGGTTTGAACCCGCCACCTCCGGCATATGGGGCCGGCACCCTACCCCTTTGAGCCACAGGCACTGCCCTGAATACTATAATTTTATTTCACCCTGGTTGTCCCTTAGAAGGCATGTGTTAGCTGAGAGCCTTTGGCTGGGGTACTTACTCCCTGGTGTGGCTAGAAGGGCCTCCCTGAGAGATATGAGGGCAGATTGCTCACAAGAATGGTGAGTAGACTTTTCCCTGGTTCTCTTTTCACAAGGACAGTGGCCCTGCCTTGTCTGTTTTTGTGGCTCTCTATTGTTAGTGGCATGTCTTTCAATTCTTTGTCTGACCACCTAAGAACCCCCTGTTTAAAGCTCCAGCACGCTTTCACTATGATGCAACTGCACTCTATGCAGGGCAACAGTCTGTCTCAAAAAAAAAAAAAAAAAAAAAAAAAAAGAATCTACCAAGATGGGTGTTGCCTGTGGCTCAGTGGTTATGGCACCAGCCCCATATACTGAGGGTGGTGGGTTTCAACCCAGCACTGGCCAAACTGCAACAAAAAAATATCCAGGTGTTCTGCAGGTGCCTGTAGTCCCGGCTGAAGCAAGAGAATTGCTTAAGCTCAGGAGTTGCGGGTTGCTATGAGCTATGCTGCCCCAGCACTCTACTGAGGGTGATATAGTGAGACTCTGTCTCTTAAAAAAAAAAAAAGTCTACTGAAATAATTACAAATAATGCCTTTGAATTGTACAATTGATAAAGGTTAAGAAGGTAACTTTTCTTTTTTAAAGATAAGATCTTGCTCTGTTGTCTGTACTGGAGGGTTTTGGGATGATCCTAGCTCACTACAGCCTTGAATTCCTGGGCTCAAGTGATCCTCCTGCCTCAGCCTCACCAAGTAGCTGGGACTACAGGCACATGCCACCATAACTGACTAATTTTAAAAAATTTTTTTGTAGAAAGAGAGTTTTGCAATATTGACCAGGCTGGTCTCAAACTCATGGCCTCAGGTGATCCCCCTACATTAGCTTCCCTAAGTGCTGGGAGTACAGGTGTTAGACCCTGCACCAGGCCTTATGATGGTAAATTTTATGTTCCATATATTTTACTACAATTTTTTAAAAACTGTTTTTAAGCTGGGCAAGGTAGCTCACACCTGTGATCCTAGGACTCTGGGAGGCTGAGGCGGGTGGATTTGCTTGATCTCAGGAGTTCGAGAGCAGCTTGAGCAAGAGTGAGACCCCCATCTCTAAAAACAGCTGGGGGTTGTGGTGGGTGCCTATAGTCCTACCTGCTTGGGAGGCTGAGACAAGAGAATTGCTTGAGTCCAAGAGTTAGAGGTTGCTGTGCACTATGATACCATGGCACTCTACCAAGGGCAACAAAGTGAAATTGTCTCAAAAAAAAAAAAAAGGACGGCGCCTGTGGCTCAGTGAGTAGGGCGCCAGCCCCATATACCGAGGGTGGTGGGTTCAAACCCAGCCCTGGCCAAACTGCAACAAAAAAAATAGCTGGGCATTGTAGCAGGCGCCTGTAGTCCCAGCTACTCAGGAGGCTGAGGCAAGAGAATCTCCTAAACTCAGGAGTTGGAGGTTGGTATGAGCTGTGATGCCATGGCACTCTACCAAGGGTGATAAAGAGAGACTCTATCTCTAAAAAAAAAAAAAATCACCAGTTGGAGACTAGCCTGAGCAAGAGTGAGACCCAATCTCTACCAAAAATAGAAAAACCAGCTGGGTGTTGTGTAGTCTAAGCTATATGGGAGGCTGAGTCAAGAGGATGGCTTGAGCCCAAGATTCTGTGGTTGCTGTGAGCTATGATGATACCACAGCACTCTACCCAGGGTGATGGAGTGAGACTCTGTCTCAAAAAAAAAAAAAAAAGAAAGAAGAAAGAAAAAAGAAAAAAGGAAAGAAACCCCGATAGATCAAAAAAGAAATAGTAGTGAAAATTAATAAGCATTTAGAACCCAATAATAATGAGTATACTATACAGAAGGTGCCAAAAAAAATGTATACATATTTTAAGAAAGAAAAAAATTAGCCAGGCACAGTGGCTCACACCTGCAATGTCAGCACTCTGGGAGGCTGAGGTAGGTAGATTGCCTAAGCTCACAGGTTCAAGACCAGCCTGAGCAAGAGTGAGACCCTGTCTCTAAAAATAGCCGGGTGTTGTGGGAGACGCCCGTAGTCCCAGCTACTCGAGAGGCTGGAACAAGAGAATTGCTTGAGCCCAAGAGTCTGAAGTTGCTGTGAGCTATGACACCATGGCATTCTACCAAGGGCAACAAAGTGAAATTGTGAATGAAAAGTGAATGAATAGAAAGAAGAATGGCTAGATGGAAGCTTAAATGATAAAGCAAATAAAGTAAAATCTTAACTGTAGAAACTAGGTGCTGGACATATAAATGTCACAATGAGAGAGGATACTCAAGAAAAGTAAAGGTCTGAGAGAACAGAGTTCTTCTCATGGGAAGCCCCAAAGATACATCTACAAAGTCTTACCTATGGTGACTCTGCTCTTAGAAACTTAACTTCCTGCAACTTGGAAACTAACTCTTACTTCTGCTTCTGTAAAAGCCCAAGCTGCCTTCTCCACCTTGATTCAAACTGACCAATGAGAATGATACCCATGGACAAAGAGCCCTTGAGTGGAAATAAAAGAGAAAAGAGAGCTAGCTGGAGAGCCCAGCCATTTTTGGACTCTAGTCCACCATGGCTCCACCAGCCGAAATAAAGCCCTTCATCCATATCTTGGTGTTCAGGTGTTCTTTCTCTCCATCGGGCCTGTCTTCCTGCAACAATTATACAAGCCTTTGAATTTTTTGTGTAAATATTTTCAGAATTGCTCGGTGCAGTGCCTTACGCCTTTAATCCTAGTAGTCTGGGAGGCTGAGGCAGGTAGATTGCCTGAGTTCAGGGATTCAAGACCAGCCTGAGCATGAGTGAGACCCTGTCTCTACTAAAAATAGAAGAATTCCCAGACATTGTGGGGGGTGCCCGTAGTACCAGCTGCTTGGGAGGCTGAGACAAGAGAATTGCTTGAGCCTAAGAGTTTGAGATTGCTGTGAGCTATGACACCATAGCACTCTATCGAGAGCAACAAAATAAGACTTTGTCTCAAGGAAAAAAAAAAAAAAGGCCAATGAGCTCATCCTGCTTTACTTTTTGTTCTTTTAGCACATTGTCAGACTCTTGCTGCTTCTGGGTGGCCTCCAGTCCATTGCTTGGTATTCCATAGTTTCAAGCGTGAGATCTGAGGATGAAGCTGTGAAGATATTCTAAAGGAGGGCAGACAAAAAAGATATAAAAATCAAAGTGGGGTCGAGCTGCTCCTCTAATGTGGCCATCTTTGCAGCAAAAATGGATGCTGTGCGAAAGGTCCTAGAGATAAGGACAGTGGTTTTGGAGAATGGCTGTTAGTCATCAGGAGATGAAATTTAGTGAAGATGAACTGGAATGGAGTCAGAAGGGGCTAGAAGGATGGTGTGACTCATTTTCCATATTTTGGATAATATTCCCTATAGCCATTGCTAATAATATTTAATACCAGGAAACACTCATTAATGTCAAGGACTATTTCTTGCTTATTTAACTTTAGATTATAAGAATTTTACCATTTGAGTGAGTTTATTTATTATTGTTGGGGGCCTAACCCATGGCCCTACACGAACATTTCTCTCCCTTCTCTCCTCTTGAAACAAAGAACAAAAAGGACCTAGTTAGCCCCACCTCTGAAGAAATTTGGGCCAAAGGACCCTAACCCACCGAAGCCCTCCAGGCAAGCCTGCCTCATATAGAAGGGGTCTCTAACTGCCCCCAAGGTACAAGGCACCATTTTTGCATTGTCCCAGCAGGTCACTGTCCCTTTCAAAAAAAACTGGCCTGAACATCTCCTCTCTGGATGCCACCAAGACACCTTTCAATTATAGAGATGGAATCTTGCTCTGCTGTCACCTAGACTGGAGTGCAGTGGCTGATCATAGTTCGTGATAGCCTTGAGCTCCTGGGCTCAAGCTGTTAGTGAAAGCCCGGCAGTAGTCCTCCAGGCTGCATCAGAAGAACAAGGGAAGAGGAGTTTATTAATTTGTGGGCAAATAAGGAGGAAGGGCCTCCTGTCTAAATGCCACCATCCTAAACATAGGAAGAAATACAGAGCTTTTATAGAGAAAGTTTTCAGTTCTAGACTACTGTTGTTCAACTACAGTTAATGATTCTTTTTTTTTTTTTCTTTGAGACAGTCTTACTCTGTTGCTTTGGGTAGAGTGCTGTGGCAACCTCAAACTCCAGGGTGCAAGCAATCCTCTTGCCTCAGCCTCCTGAGTAGCTGGAACTACAGGCATGTGCCACCACACCCCACTAACTTTTCTCTTTTTTTAGTAGAGACCACAGTTTTACTCTTACTCGGGCTGGTCTTGAACTCCTGATCTCAAGTCATCTACCTGCCTTAGCCTCCCAGAGTGCTAGTCCCAGAGTGCTAGGATTACAGGTGTGGGCTACTTGCTGCCTGGCCAGTTAATGATTCTGATTGTCCCATCTCCACTGAACTCTGCCCACCTATGAGGTCCTCATAGGTGCCCACCTACTTGGACCTGAGAGGTGGGGCAAATTCGGGACAGTTCAGCTGAGCCATCTCCTGTAGTGCAAAAAACAAAAGACAATCCCCTTTCCCTCCACTGGCCTGAAGCAGGGATGCAGGTATTATTTTTCCAAAAAGAATGGGGAAAATTTTAAAAAGACAGAAAACATTTTTGCTATTTTTTCAGCCCATTCTCTCTCTTGCATATTCCCCACTCTGCTTCCATGTCTCAGGAGGAGGGAGGAGGGACAACTTTCCCCAGCCTCCCAAAGTGCTAGAACTATAGGTGTGAGCCACAGAGCCCAGCCCATTTGTGTTATTTAGTTCAATGGCTTGATAATTTATCATGTGTAAAATCTAATGTGTTTACAATTCAACATTTGTTTTTTGTTTATTTTATTTTATTTTTTTCAGTTCTCGGCCAGGGCCAAGTTTGAACGTGCCACCTCCGTTATATGGGGCCGGTGCCCTACTCCTTAAGCCACAGGTGCTGCCCTTTTTTATTAACTATCATAGATAATACTGAAGTGGAAAAAGAAAACTGTGCACCCAAGTGCTTCACTTTTATTATCTCAACTGTCCACACTACACTTCTCTGACGTAGGCTGTCACCCCTAAATGACAGATGACAAAAAGGACACTGTTAGAAAAGCAAAACAACTTGCCCAAGGACACCCAGCTACAGAATCTGTGCCTGGAGCCACTATGCTGAGTGTGTTCCTGAGTCATTTAATTTTGTCACAGACGTAAGTGATAGTCCTGAATTGGCAGGGGGGTGAGGCGGGGGAGAGGGGGGTCTGCTTCCTGGCTTGATGTTGGCAGCATCTCACCCTAGGAAGGAACAAGAGCTGTGTCAGCACCTTCCTGGGGACCTCTCAGAAGCTCAGAGGGCTAGCTAGTTTTAGGTCCTCCCTAACCCCACTCCCTGCTCACCCCAGGGCCCTTTGATCGCCACTAAGAGCAGCCCAGTGGAAGATGAGTGGCCGCCTGCTCTCTGAGAGGGAAGATGACTGGTGGGGGTCAGTCCTTTAAGAGGCCCCTGAAGAGGATGTGACCTGTTCTCCCAAGCCAGACTGGACGTGAAGAAGGAGGGAGAGGATGTCAGAACCGGAGAAAATTCCTCTGAGGGCTGGGCACTAATGGAGGGAGGGGCAGCTTTATATCCAGGCTGTTTGGGTTTAGTCTTTGAAGTCCTGAAGTGAGGGAATGAGGGGAAGGCTGGTGCCTAGAATCCATCACCAGATGAAGGAATCTGGCAAGTCAGCCACCCTGCTGAGTGCAAGAGGGTTTAGTATACACAAAAGGAAGCCAATTACCCCAGGAAGCTGGAAGTGTACACACTGACAGGAAGGATTTACATCTGTCTTGGGATGACAGGCCTTTAATCTAAGGGAAGTTGAGTGCTGTTTCATGTGTCCAGTCCCATTGTCCCTGCCAGAGACAGAGAGGGGGAGCCAGGGAGCACTCTAGAAAGATGGGAGAAATGCAGTTGTGGGGATGCTGCAGGTGCCTGGGTCTTCTCTCCACTGAGGGAGGCTGGGCTGGGGTGGAGACTCCAGAGTCAAGAACTGGGGCACCAAGGATCCCTTCCTCCATCCCTCTTGTGAGGACATTAGCTTGATGAGCAATTAATTTCTCACAAGAATAATAAAGATTTGAATCTGAACACCACAGTCCTCACCCCTCCCTGTCTCACATCCAGGAGGGTCCATTCATTTATTTGACTTGCTGGCTGCTTCAGACATTGGGTTTTTGATCTTTGAGACTCCTGCAGCACCACCTTTGGGGGCCCCAGTTTTTCTTGTGTTTTTTTTTGAGACACTATCTTGCCCACAGTAGGTGCTGTACTGTCACAGCTCACGGCAACCTCAAACTCTGGGGCTTAAGCGATTCTCTTGCCTCAGCCTCCCAAGTAGCTGGGACTACAGGTGCCCTCCGCAACGCCTGGCTATTTCTTTTTTAGAGATGGAGTTCTCACTCTTGCTCAGACTGATCTCGAATCCCTGAGCTCAAGTGATCCACCGCCTCAGGCTCCCAGAGTGTTGGGATTACAGTAAGTCACTGCACCTGGCCTGGGGCTCCAGTTTTGAGGGAGGAGGTGAAGAGGCTCAGGGCTCTTTGGTCCCTGATTTTGCCAGCCCCAGGTCAGCTACTCAGATGCTGCTCTGCATGCTGAGCATTGCACAGCTCCTCCCAGAAGATAGCTGTGCACTTAGCATTCCCTGCCAATAACTGATAACCGACCCCAGGGGGCCTCTGCTTACCCTATCATCCCCAGCTGAGAGCTACCTGGTTCCCTTTGGTGCTGGGGAAGAGTTGACTTCCACATCCTTCAGCCTTTTCCTGGCACAGAAACACAGAGACTTGGAGGTCAGTGATATATGCTGTTTATTATAATGTCCATAGGGAGAGGGATAAGAGAGAGGCCATACCAGGAGGGGTGGTCAGTGAGGGTATGAAGGTGAGGGTAGGAAGTGGGCTACAAGCCCCTTGCCTATTTGGCGGCCTCCCCAGCCAGGAGGTACTGGAGAAGCATCACTTACACTTCAGTAAAATACACTCAGAGAAAAGGAGAGACTGTAGGGAAAATCCAGCCATCAGAACTGGCTGGGGAAAAGGAGAAGCCCTTTGGGCTCGAGGGTGGGCACGGAGGTCCCAGTGCTGAAGCAGACGCAGCAGCTGGGGCCCAGGCACTGCCATCTGGGGCAGAGACCTGCGACCCTCCTTGGCCAGAACCCCGGCTCCTGAAGATAGGAGGGGGCTCCCGCAGCACCTCTACCCCCACATGGTGGTCTCCAGCCACTGTGCAGAGAGGAAGCAGATCAGGTGGGAAGGGTGCACTGTGATGGGATGGCTGAGGGGAGAAGAGATCCCTTCCCATCCTTCCCCACATACCTGTTCCAGGTTTAAGCGAATATGGCCAGTATTCTTGGGGTCCATGGTTAGAAAGAATGCTGTTTTAGGAGGCATGGGAGGGGGTTGAAAGCTGAGTTGATGGTCTGAAAGACTCATGCCCAACTAAGTAGCATGTCAGAAAGGGCAAAAGAAGCTGTCACTTGCTGCTTCCCAGATAAATCCCTTAGCCCAGCAAGGACTTAATTGTAGCTCATGTAGTCTTGCTAGGAGAAGCAAATGACAGCCTTGGCTCTGAGTGCTTTCCATGGACCAATCATTTAATCTGCACCTCAATCCTATGATTCTTACTAGCCTGTTACTAGCCACATTTTACAGATGTGGGAATAGAGGTACAGAGAGATAGTGACTTGCTCAAGTCGCAGCACCAGCAAGTAGTGAAGCTGGGATGTGAACCCCGTTGTCTGTGCCCTGGGAGGGGGGGAGTTTTGAAGCAGCTCCTCGGGGTGGTGTGTGGAAGAGGGCAGAGGTCCTTGGTTTAGGCTGGGGAGTGGGCAGGTGACTAACTCACTGAACATGGCCTTTAGCCTCAGGAAACAGGTAATGAAGCTGTCAAACTCTATGATCATGTCATCATCTGCATACCTGGCCACCAGTACCTGCATCACCTTGTTGTTCAGCTTGATGCCTGGGAGACAGAAAAGTGGGGAGGAGAAAAACCCAGCCCTCTGGCCAATGCCACCCTCTTCCCTGCCCCCAAACCCTCTCCTGAACCCTGGCCACCTGCTTTCTCAATAGCCAACCGCATCTCATAAGAGTTCAAGGTTCCTGAGTGGTCCTGGTCACACTCTCTGAAGATGTCCTGAATAGACAGACAGCCGTAGTAGGCCATGTGCATGGAGTGGTGGTTGAAGTAATGAAATATTTTAGTATAGTTGGTTCACAGCAGCTGCCCAAGACCTCATACCCCTTCCCACAGCCCCTGGGGTTCTCAAAATGCTATCATCAGGTGACTGAAGGATCAGTCCAAGCACAGCAGGGAGCCTCTCATAGCCCGGTTATTAAATATTTTGATTAGCTAATATACCAACACCCCAATAGACCCCTTTCCTGCATGTGTGTGTAGTTGGAGGTTCAGTTCTGGCTGCCCCCTTACTCTTCCCGTTTTTCTCAAAGCCCTCCTTTTCTCACCCCCACAGACTACCCCTCAGTGCCCTTTACCGTCCATTTCTTGATTTTTTTCCACAGGACCTGGAACTCCAGAAGTCCCAGCTTGCCAGAGCCGTCTTTCTGGGAAGTAGTCAAGGATAGCAGAAAAGGGAGTGGAGAGGGTGTACTGGGAGGCAGGGGCTCACTGAGGGGGCCTAAGACCTGGGGTTCCCATTTATTAGCAACTTGGAAAATTGGCATCTTCTGCCATCCAGAGCCTAATCCCCACCAGGAAGAGGGCATGGCTGGCCAGGGGCAGCCACCTTTGGGCAGGCTGGGGGTCAGGGAGCTTTGGGGGAGAAGGCCCCAGGCAGGACTGTCCACTGAACAGGAAGATACATCCATGATGTTGATCATGCAGCGGCAAGCGTCCACGCCAAAGCCCTTGCTCCTGAGGCTTTTGACTGTAAGGGAAGAGGGAGAAGCAGGAGACAGAGTGAACGGGGTATTGTGGGGAACATAGGGAATGATCGAGGTGGGCATGGCATCTGGGAGGGGCTGCAGGTGTTGCGGTAGGAGACTCACGTTTGGAGGCCATCTTGTTGAGCAGCCTCTGCAGTTGAAATGCGCCTATCTCCATGCCCTAGAAAGGGGTTTTGTGAGCTGCCCCCTGGCCCCTTGGCCACACATCCACCCTCATCAGTCCTCAGCCATGGCCCGCTCACCTCTCCTGCCACTATCTCAAACAAACGGATGAAGTCCTCGTCCATGTCTTTCTCAGAGGGTCTCTCCTGGGGGGAAGGGTATGGAGAAGGACCCAGTCCAGAAGATTCCTTCACACCCCCTGATGCTTCCTTCCAACCCCCAAGCCCACAACCTCCCCTCACCTCTTGGAGCTGCTCAGCATAGTTGACTTCATCCAGTTCCCTGGGCAAAAGTGATCAAAGGCTCGAGGGTTACCAGGGATCAGGGAGATGGGGGGTTTTGGTGGGGTGGTCCGGGGGAGGTTGTGTCATGTATCTGAAGCAACATGCAACAGCTCAATAGAATCTGGGTTCTAGTTCTAGTTCAGGTTCTGCAACTAACTGAGATCTCACCTCATGCCTTAGTTTTCCTGACTGTAAAATAGGGGTAAAGGAGGAGAGGACCAGATGACAGCTTCCTGAGCTTGACATCCTACAGCTCTTGGTTGGGGGCCTCGATGCAGTGTGGTGTGGCCCCTTACCAGGACTCGCTGTGCTTCTCTGTGAAGACCCGAAGCAGGAAGTCAGCGTCTTTGTGTGGCTCAAAGGTGGAGGGAATAATAATATATTCCCCCGGTGGCAGCCGCATTTGGCTGCTCACCTCTCTCGAGTTGGCAAATATCTCTGAAAAGCCGTGGTCCTGGTACTTCATGAAGAAGTCCCTCTTCAAGTGGACATCCTGAATGTTCTGAAACTATATGTACTTGGAGGTGGGTATAGGACTGGCACAGGTGGTCAGGCAAGGAGGCCCCCCAAAGGGTGAATGGCCAAGCTGGGCAGGGTTGGGGATAGGTATCTCCACCAACTGGCCTGGATTCCACTCAAGTGGCAGGCAACCTCGATATGTCCTCTTCCTTTCCCAGTCCCCTACCAGGGCCCAAAGGGGCTGGAATCCTAATCCCCCAGAACCTTTTTACCAAATCCCACCCCTTGCCAATTCACATGCAGCCAGGGGTAGGGTGGGTCCCTGCCCAGGAACAAGCCCCATGCCTTCATCTTCTATACCTCCTTTGGGACCTGGGAAGGGAAGAGAGAGAAGGATCAGACCTCTAGGGTGTGTGGGGGAGTTATTAAGGGCACTGAGACACTGATGGTGGGGTAGAGCATAGGCTCTGGCATGAATAATCCCTTAGGCTGGACATGGTGGCAAATGTCTGTAAACCCAGCACTTTGAAAAGCCAAAGTGGGAGGATTGCTTGAAGCCAGGAGTTCAAGACCAGCCTGGGCAACATAGCAAGACCTTGTTTTCACCTAGCAAGACCTTGTTTTCACCAAAAAAAGAAAAATAGGATCTCTCAGCTTTGGATAGTGAAATACAATTTGCACAATGTTTTTCTGGGGTTTATTTTTATCACTGCAAGTTAACAAATGGAAACAGAGGCTGGGCACAGTGGCTCATGCCTGTAATCCCAACATGTTGGGAAAATGACGACCAACACTTTGGGAACTGAGATCAGGAGTTCAAGACCAGCCTGAGCAAGAGCAAGACCCCATCTTTACTAAAAATAGAAAAATTGCCAGGTATTGTGGCAGGTGGCTATAGTCCCAGTTAGTTGGGAAGCTGAGCATGAGGATGACTTGAGCCAAGGAGTTTGAGGTTGCTATGTTGCTGTGAGCTATGATGACACCCTGGCATTCAACCCCAGGGCAATAGAATGAGCCTCTTTCACAAAAATAAATAAATAAATAAAGTAACTAATTAATAAGAAAGAAAGAAAGAAAGAGAAACAGAATCCCAAAGAGGGAAGAGATTTGCCCCCACCCCCCACCCCGCCCCACACTACTAAAAAATGAAAGCGCTGAAATGGAGATCTAGGAGACCATTTTCCAGAATGCTTTTCCATGGAACACTCATATCTTGTAGGGAATCAATAAGGAATTATTGAAGCTGAGGATTTGAGGACAAATAAGTTTGTAAAAAGATGAGTTAAACCGAGTTAAATAGTTCACTCTACTGCGGGGACGGATTGTCAGGATCTTTAATAACCCTCGTGTGTACTGTGGAGCTCAGGCTGGAGGACAGCCTTTCCTGGACTTATTTAACTTTGAAAATGTTGTCTTGAGGCATGTTACTCCTAGGCCTGGTGGACTCATGGCCCAGGAGGAAATCAAGGCTTGTGTCTGTTTTTGCTCATCATTGAACTCTCTGGAGTCCAGACAGGAGCCCAGCATACGGTGGTGCGCCATTAAATACTTATTTATGTAAGTGAATTTAAGTGGACGAAAAAGTGGCCATTTCTAGAATTTTGCAAAGCATGGTTTAGCATGGGAAATGCTTCTCCAGGATTTTTTTTTTTTTTTTCTTAGAATCTTACTCTGCTGCCCAAGCTAGAGTGCCCTGGGGTCAGCCTAGCTTACAGCAACCTCAAACTCCTGGGCTCAAGCGATCCTTTTGCCTTTGCCTCCCAGAGTGCTAGTATTACAGGCATGAGTATCATATGCTGGCTGATCAGGAATTTCTTTTTGCCCCTGGGATGAGTGCTGCTGGTGGGGTGGCTTGAGGGGACAATTTCAGGGGAATGTGGAGAAGTCTCAGAGTTTCTGGGAATTAGGAGACAGTCTCTGGCTTTGACCCTCAAAAGTATGAGCTAGGTCAAGCGGCCTCACCTCTCTTGCCCTCAAGCTCCTTCCTCTTCCTCAAAGGCGTCAGTATTCCTGAGGCCTTTGGAACAATGTCTGGCACAAAGAAGTGTGTCAGCTAAGTGTAACAGATGAAAAACTCTGGGAAAGGAAAACTGCTGGCCCTGCCTCAAAAAGCACAAAGCACAATCATCTTGGCTCTGTGGCTCATGCCTCTAATCCTAGCACTTTGGGTGGTTGAGGTGGGAGGATCACTTGAGGCCAGGAGTTCAAGACCATCCTGGCAACACTGTGAGACCCAGTTCTATGAAAAACTTAAAAATTAGCCAGACATGGTATCACATGCCTGTAGTCCCAGTTACATGGGAGGCTGAGGCAAGAGGATCACTTGAGCCCAGGAGTCTGAGGTTGCTGTGAGCTATGACGACACCACTGCACTCTAGCCTGGGCAAATGAGTGAGACCCTGTTTCAAGAACAAAAGGAAAAACAAAAGCACAAAGTACCCCTCAGGGTCAGGGCTTATAGAGCCTGCTGACATGTGTCCCATTCCCAGCTGGGCAGTGGCCCTTGTGAGCAAGGATTGAAAAGGGGAAGAGACCAGCTGAGGGAGTGAGAGTGGCTGGGGGAGCCAGGTGCCCACCGAGAAGAGGACAAAGCCAATGGTTTGCAGCGGGGCCCCCTCGGGCCTTGCATGCCGCCAGTTCTTCTGCATCAGGGCCACCAGGCAGGTGCAGACGACTGCATTGTCCTCTGGGTCATCATCTGGGTCATCCTCCTCAGGGAGAAAGATCTTAAACTGGGGGTTGGTCCAGAAGGTCCCTGTGGAGAAAGCAGGTCAGGATGATTATGCTGGGGGCAGTACTGGACAACACCCTTCCCAGGGTGGACCAGGATTCCCTAGCCACAGGTCTGTCCCTCCACAGTGGGCAATGGGATCTGAATGACCCCTGACCTCAAGCACCCTGATCCCCGTTAACTGTCTGCCCCCAGCTTGGGTTTGTGGTGAGTCTGTGGTCCCTCTCATGCTCTTGGCACCCTGGACCCTTGACCCACTGGGGTGGTTCCTGCAGCCCCCTGCGGTGCTGCCTCTGCGCCAGCGGCCCTCATAGTAGGTTGTGTGCCAATAGCTCTTGCTGTCCCCTGACAATGCGTCGGGTGTGAGGTTGCAGACCTCCAGGAGAGAGAAGTTGCTCAGGAAATCTTGGTAGGACATCCTGCGGTGGGGTAGGGTTAGAGAGCCTGTCAGCAGCACACTCGCACCTGCAGGCCTCTGCCCATGAAAGTCCCCAGAATTTCCCTATCTGAGACACAGTGGGGAGGGTGATGGGAGAGGAAGGATGGGGCATGGAGGAGTAGGAAGCCCACTCAAGCCACACTGACCAGAACTCCCCATCCTCCTTCCTGTGCAGCAGCTTAATCTCAATGTCTCGGGTCACCTCTTCCCACTCTCTGGAGCTGGAGTAGAGACAGGTCAAGGAAGGAGAGGGGTGAGGGGTCAGGGACACCTCTTTCCTCCCCATGGGACTCCCTTGTCCCTGAATGCCTGCCCACTGGGGTCCTGAACTAGATGGAGAATCTAGAGGGAGGGCTTGCCCTGGTGCGCAGGTGATCCTCACAGACCAGACACCCTCAGTCCCTCCATGGTACTGCCTTGCTCAAGGAGTCTGTTGTGTTTCTGGACCACCCCTCTCCTAGTTCAAGGGCACCCACTTGTCACTCCATGCTCCGGTCCACTCAACCCGACCCCAGGGATTCCGGACCCGAATCAGTGTTTCCATCTTGCCTCTGTAGGGGACCTGGGGGAGGGGGTTATAGGTCAGGGCATGGGGTCAAGGGTCATGGCCCTCAGGCTGGGGCACTGAGCTGTCAGAACTCACATCATGAAGGCCAGTCACTGAGTAAGCATGGCCTCTAACCAGCATCTTCTGGGTCATTGATTCCAAGTCACTGTTGCTGTCAATCTATAGAACAGAAGGAAGAGCAGGCTTTCAGGGTCTGCTCAGAGGGACAGGAGCACATGAAGAAAGATATGAACTCTGAAGGTCTTTCTCTTTTTTCTAAAAAATTATTACAGTTATTTTGAAATAATTGTGGGTTCACATACAGTTGTGCCAAGTTTCCCCGGTAGTTAACATCCAACAAAACTATGGTACAGTATCGAAACGGGAAGTTGATATGGATACACATATTCCCCCCAACTTTATACAGATTGCCCTAATTTTATTGGTGCTCACTTGTGTGTGTTCTATGCAATTTCATTACATGTGTAGTCTTGTGTAACCACCTACACAGTAAAGACCTACGACATTTCCGTCACCACAAGCATTCCTCCTTGTGTTGCCCTATTACAACCACACACCTCTCTCCTCTCCCCTACCTCCTGACAACTACTAATCTGTTCTCCATCTCTATCATTTTGTCATTTCAAGAATGTCACATAAATGGAATCATTTTGTGGTTGGGTTTTTCATCATTCAGAATAATTCCCTTGAAAGCCATCCTAGTTCTTGCACGTATCAATAGTCCATTCCTTTATATTGCTGAGTAGTACTCCACGATAGGTAATCACCACAGCTAGACACCTAGGTTGTTTCCTATTTTTGGCTATTATGAATAAAGTAGCTATAAACATTTGTGCACAGGCGTTCTGGGGACACAGTCTTCATTTCTCTGGGGTAATGCCCAAGAATGCAATAGCTGGGTCATATGGTAGCACTGTAGGCTAATTTATTTATTTAAACAAACATCTGCTGGCTCAGCACCTGTTGCTCGGTGGTTAGGGCGCCAGCCACATGCACTGGGGCTGGTGGGTTCGAACCCCACCTAAGCCTGCTAAACAAACAAACAAACAAAAATAGCTGAACTTTGTGGCAGGTGCCTGTAGTCCCAATTACAAGGGAGGCTGAGGCTAGAGAAGCACTTGAGCCCAAGAGTTTGAGGTGGCTGTGAGCTGTTATGCCACAGCACTCTACCGAGGGTGACATAGTAAGACTCTGTCTCAAAACAAACAAACAAAAAAGAAAAAAGAAAAATAAACAACAACAACAAAAAAACATTCCTTGGGTGCCTATTGGATGCTAGGTCCCTTCTTAAGACCCACAGTCTAGCAGTGAAAGAGACAAATAAGGTCCCTGCCTTCATGCAATGTGAATGGTCTGGAGAAGATGGGCTAGGAATGAATACATAGATACCCCAGACATCTTCAGGTCATGATAAACATTGGGGAGAAAATCAAAACTAAGTAGAAAGAAAAGAGGTAGGGGTGGCTACTGGGAGGCAGGCAGGGAAGGCTAGTCTCAGGAGGGAGCAGCAGAACTGTGATGTGAGGGAGAAGGAACTAGCCATGAGGGCATGCAGTAGCCTTCTGGGGGGAAAGCAACAGCAGGTGCAGAAGCCCTGAGGCAAGACCGCGCTTGGCTTACTTCAATGGAGCAACCCATGAGGGAGGATCGATCCATAGCCTTTCTAAGGAGCCTCAGCAGGTTTTGAGGGGGCCTCTGGAGGTGGAAGTTCTGGGCCACACCCCCGGTGAAGTCCTCCAAGCCCTCTATTGTGCTGCCCCCAGCCAGTGCTTCATAGGACCCGCTCAACCTGTGGGCACAGAAGGAGCATTGTTTGGGCTTGAGACGGAGGCACAGCATGGACAGCAGAGGGTATGGTGAAGGTGTGTCCTGCCTGCCCTCCATCTCTTCCCCTTATTCCAGCTGTCTTGGCTCCCAGGACTCACTTGGCATATGCTTTCTCCAGCAGTGCACCCCAGAACTCAGAGTGCTCAGGTGAGTGCAGGAACACCAGCTTGTTATTCTTTGTGGGCAGCCGGTCATCCACCACCACGTCCACCCACTGCCCAAACTGCCAAATCTGTGGGCAGCAAGGGCGCCTCAGTGGGGCAAGGGCATCTGTCTGCCCCAGCGTCCCCTGGCACACACATAAACTCACACATGTGCTCACATGATGCACACCCCCCTTGCGTGGGAACCTTGTTGTCTAAGCGCCTCCTGGTGGCCAGGCCAGTGACACACCCCATGTCAGAGGTCCCATTCCCTCCTGGAGTGGTTGAGTAGTGAGGAGAAAGCAGCAAAAAGCCTGAACCTTGACTCCTAGCCTCCTCTCCAGGCTCTGCTGTGGCCTGTGGGATGACCCTACCCACTTCTTAACTAAAAGTCCTCCTCTGATAAAAGACTCTGGGATCTCTGAGGTCTTAAAAACTCTTAAGATTCCTAGAAAGGCCACAGTTATTTTCTTTTTGGGCTTAGAAGAATTAGCTTAGGGCGGCTCCTGTGGCTCAGTGAGTAGGGCGCCGGCCCCATATGCTGAGGATGGTGGGTTCAAACCCAGCCCCGGCCAAACTGCAACAACAAAAAATAGCTGGGCGTTGTGGTGGGCGCCTGTAGTCCCAGCTACTCGGGAGGCTGAGGCAAGAGAATCACCTAAGCCCAAGAGCTGGAGGTTGCTGTGAGCTGTGACGCCATAGCACTCTACCAAAGGGCCATAAAGTGAGACTCTGTCTCTATAAAAAAAAAAAAAAAAAAGAATTAGCTTACATGGTTTCTTTGGTGAGCAGATATTTCTCTAATACTATAATTAGGCCCCACCCCCAATAAATGTTTTCCAAAAGACGAAAGGTAAACTTCAAAGCACAAATGAATTTCTTTTTCTCTTTCCCTTCCCCTCTTTCACACACACATGCACACACAGGTACATGCACACACACAGACACACTATAAAGCATTCTGGCTCTCGAATTTCCCTTCACCTGGAAATGGAAGATGCCAGCATAGTTTTTTTTGAAGCTCTGCCCCTTAGGCACCACGCGGTACAGCAGTTTGGGGCATGTGGTAAGGGAGCCAATGGCGGCCAGCAGCCAGCAATCTCCTGGAAAGACAGGCAGGGTGTTGCCCCCTTGAGTATCCCATCTCTGTGGGTGAGCCCCATAATCCAAGCCCTAGTGGAACGGGAGCTTGGCCTTGGACTTCGTTCTGGCTCTCCAACAGGTATGCACCTGCACTCAGCCACCCTTAAGGAGTGTTCAGGAAAGAGGCAAACAGGGAAAGCCAAGGGCAGAGTGAGGAGCTCTGGGGAGGTGCATTTCTGTGCTGTTTCTATTGCAGAGAGATTCACAAATTATAGTCACTGGTTTTGCTTTTTGGAGTTCAGGGAGAGGGTATTTTGGGTCTCAGGGTCTTGCTCCTCACCCTGGAACCTGCTTTCTTTGGGAGAGAGCTGGTACTCTCCCATCCCTTGAACAAATCCAGTCACTTTCCCCCACTGGTATATGCTGGTGTGGCCATGAAGGTCCCAAGACATCTCTTTGTCATATCACCTACATTATATTGGAGGCCCAAACTCAGTCTATACGCTAGTGGGGTTCCTGGAGCTGGGCATGGATGAGAACTCAGGGGAAGTGTCCCTAGCCTGTGAGAGAAGACCACAAGTCATCCACTGCCATTTACCTGGGTATCTCAGCCCGCCCTGGGTGATGCCACAGGCAGGGTGGGGGGGCACCTCAGGCCATGCTGAGGTTAAGGGCACTGGGAAGCTCCTGTGATTACCAAGTGGCCTCCTGGCTGCCTGGGAAGGCAGAGGGTGGGAACGGAAGGGTGAGCATGTCCAATCCCCATTACCATTAGGGTACCTGAGGAGCAGCCAGTTCTCCCCTCCCACAGCTCAGTGTTCTCCAGCCCAGTGAGTTACAGAAGCAGCCCTGGGGCATGAGGCCTCCTGCCCCTCTGCCCTGCCCACACTCTGCCATTTCTTGGCCCTGAGGGGGACAGAATTCAGTCCTAGAGGAAGCCCATCCTGGACTTCTCCATAAAGAGGCAATCAGAGGTTTGGAGAAAACCATGAAATAGGACCAGGTTCAGGGAGGAAAATCTGTGCTGGGACTATCTACAGGAGTTTGCCGGAGAATGGGCTGAGCGGACCCTATGGCTCCCCTATTTGATAGCCTGGACTGAGCAGGTTTTAGCATCTGTAGTGGTTTCAAAATGTGCCCACAAATTCTTTTACCATCCTCCACTAAGAAAGATAGACCTAATTCTCTTCTCCTTGAGTAAGGGCCAGATTCAGTGCTTGCTTCCAATAAATATAATACGGTAGAAGATATGGTGTGTGACTCCTGAGAGTCCATAAACAGCATCATGGCTCCCTCCTAGTCCTCTCAATTACTTCGAGAGAGCCAGCTCCCATGTTGTGTGGACACTCAAGCAGCCCTACAGAGTAGCCTATGGCAAGGCCTGAGGTCTCCTACTGTGTGAATGGGTGCTGGGAGCAGATCCATCAGCCCCAGTCACACCTCCAGATGACCATAGCCCCAGCTGACATCTCTTAGGCAACTTCGTGAGAGATCCTGAACCAGACTATGCTGCCTCTGAATTCCTGACCCACAGATACTGTGAGACAAGAAATGTTTGTTGTGACAGGGCGCAGTGGCTCACACCTGTAATCCTAGTGCTATGGGAGGCCAATGCAGGTAGATTTTTTGAGATTGGGACTTTAAGACCAACCTAAGCAAGATAGAGACCCCATCTCTACTAAAAATAGAAAAAAAAAAAAAATTAGCTGGGCATTGATCCCAACTACTCAGGAGACTGAGGCAAAAGTATCACTTGAGCCCAAGAGTTTGAGGTTGCTATGAGCTATGATGATACCATGGCGCTCTACCCAGGGCAACAGAGTGAAACTCCATGTAAAGAAAAAAAAAAAAAAAAAGAAAAGAAATGTTTGTTGTGACTTCAGTCACTAAGTCTTGTAACTACAAATAGCCAATATACTCCTCCAGCTCACACTCAGACCCAGACTCCAGCAAGTGTGGTGGGGGGGCATATCTAGACTTAGGGAGGGTGTAGATTCAGGTTGTTTGAACCAAGGGGGTTCCTGTTTTCCAGCCTTAGAACATCCCAGAGGATTGCATGAAGCCAGGAGTTGGAGGTTACTGTGAGTTATGGTGATGTCACTGCAATCTAGCCTGGGTGACAGAGTGAGACCCTATCTCAAAAAAAAAAAATACCCTGCACCCTTCCCCTAGCCTTCCTCCCAGATTCACATCTCCTCACAGTAGAGACCATTTTCTTGCACTCCACTCACCAAGTATCCCCTGACAGATGTCCGTTGGAGAGATTCCATTTGCAAAGAAGTAAGGGTTCCTGGTGATTTCCTGCAGAGAAGGAATAAAGGTTTCAGGGAGCCCGGACACGCCTTCCCTGCCTCCCTCCCACCTTTACTGGGACAGGATGCTCACCTTGAATCTCTGGGGGAACAGATAAGGGAAAAGAAGAGGGTGTAGGACCAGTGTGACATAGCTATATGTTGTGATAGCAAAGATTGGTGAGTGATTTCTCAAGGATTAGCTGGGATGCTTGGCTTCAGCTGGTTTAGAACTGCCCACCTTGCACTCCCCCCATGGAGGTGGAGCCTTGTGCTAGGGTCAGCACGGGTTGGGGGCAGATTGGATATTACAAAACTGACTTGGAGTCATTACAGGCCCACTTCACCCACACCTCCCATTCCAGTGCCCACCTTGGGCCGCTGCCAGGAAATGTCTTGAACATTTTTGGAGGTGGGGCCTAGTTCCTTGAAGCCCAGCGAACTGGGGCTGGCTGGGAAGAAGGGGTCCTCAAATAGCTGCCCCTTCCTCAGACAGATTGCTTGTAGCTCCTCAAAGCTCTGATCTTCATGGTTGCACGCATTATGGTGTTGGCCCACACCACTGGCCTTGAGTCGACTGTCATGTATGTGAACCACCATTCCCTTATGTATGGTAAAAGTGGACTCTGCTAATAATAAGAAAAAGATAAATAACCCAATTAAAAATGGGATAGGTATTTCTCAGAAGAACATGCACAAGTGACTAGTAATCACTTGAAAAAGTATTCAACATATTCAGTCAGGGAAATGTCCATGGAAATAAAAATCAAGGCCACAATGATATACCACTCCACACCCACGAAAATGGCTATAATAATAAGATGGATAATAACAAGTGTTGGAAAAGATGTGAAGAAATTGTAATCCTCATACACTGCTGCATGAAAATAGTGTGGCCACTTGGGAAAACAGTCTGGCAGCTCCTTAAAAGAGTTAAAACTGTGGGAATAATATTCAATGACACAAAGTATGTTGCATGCTACAACATGGATGAACCTTAAGAATATGCTAAGTGAGGTCGGGAGAGGTGGCTCACGCCTGTAATCCTGGCACTCTGGGAAACGGAAGTGGTGGGTTGCCTGAGGTCACGAGTTTGAGACCAGCCTGAGCAAGAGTGAGATCGCATCTCTAAAAAATAGCCAGGCATTGTGGCGGGTGCCTATAGTTCCAGCTACTTGGGAGGCAAGGGGATCTCTTGAGCCCGAGAGTTTGAGGTTGCTGTGAGCTATAATGCCATGGCCCTCTATCTGGTCAAGAAAGTGAGACTCTGTTAAAAAAAAAAAAAAAAAAAAGAATATGCTAAGTGAAAAAAGCCAGTCACACAGAACCCCATACTGTATAATTCCATTTAAATAAGACCTCTGAAATAGGTGAATCTATACAGGAGATTAGCGGTTGCCTCGGGCTCAGGGAGTTGGGGATTGGAAGTTGATGGCTAAAGGGTATGATCTAAGTGATCCAAAATGATCTATAATTGATTGTGTGATGAATGAATAACTCTGTGCAAACTCGGTGCATATACTAAAAGCTATTAAATCAATACTTTAAATGGGTGAATTGTATGGTGTGGGAATTATATCTCAATGCAGCTGTTAAAAGAAATGGCTTCAAGACATTGCCTTTTGGAGAGAGTAGAAATAATAGAATGTAGAAGGCATAAGAGCAGGAGGAAGAGGGTGCGGGGGATGAGCTGGGATGGGTTAGGGAATGGCCTAGGGCAGGTGAAGGCAGGTGAGTCTCTGAGGAAAAGTCGTGCTGGCTGATAGACCCTGAGCCCACCAGGTAGCTGGGGACCCAGGACTCTGTCCATACCTCCACCCCCAGGAGGACTGCAACCTCCTTACCCATCCCTTCCTGAGGATTGCCTCACCCATCTGTACACATGAGGCTGACTCCCCCTGTCACTAGCAGCAGACCCAGGTGAAGAGAAGAGGCCAGAGGGGAAGAGAGTGAGGGAAGAGGAAGGGGAAGCCACAGAGCTGGGTGTGCTTTGGGCACATGTACCTGGGGCCTATCCCCTCTCAGTCTTCCAAGTTCTCTGCACATCCTAGAGCAATTAAGAGATTGAGAGTTGGATCCTATAATTCCTCTACTAGGTTTATACCCAGAAGACCAAAAGTCACAATATAACAAAGACATCTGTACCAGAATGTTTATTACAGCCCAATTCATAATTGCTAAGTCGTGGAAGAAGCCCAAGTGCCCATCGATCCACGAATGGACTAGCAAACCGTGGTACATGTATACCATGGAATACTATGCAGCCTTGAAGAAAGATGGAGACTTTACCTCTTTCATGTTTACATGGATGGAGCTGGAACATATTCTCCTTAGCAAAGTATCCCAGGAATGGAAGAAAAAGTATCCAATGTACTCAGCCCTACTACGAAGCTAAACTATAGCTTTCACATGAAGGCTATAACCAAACTATACCACAAGACTATGGGGAAAGGACCAAGGAAGGGGAAGGGAGGGGTGGAGGGAGGGTGATGGGTTGGGCCACATCTATGGTGCATATTTTTATCTATAATAAAAAAAAAAAAAAGAAAAAGAAAAAGAAAAGAAAAAATAAATAAATAAATAAATAAAATAAAATATGGTGAGTCATGGAAGCCTTCTCATTCAAGCAGGTGAGTCTTTGAAACCATTTCGGTTGCTAACTTTTCTTCCTAATAGTGTTCAGAGTTCCTGGAATTTCTCAAGAGTTGGATGGTACATGGTCTCTGGGTCTGTGTACTTCTCAAAGTGATAACCACTTAGTAGTGTCTACATGGAGCATCACATTGAGAAGGACTCTGAAGCCACACCCGTGCCCTGTGAAAAAGTGCAGCAATGCAGTCATAAGGTTGTTCATGGCTGTGGGAGAGGAGGTTAGCAACATCCTCCTCATCCTCATCCTGACCTAGTCCTTTAACCACAGGCTCAAAGGCTACTTTTGAGGGAGTTGAGCCACTTACAGACCTGAAACCAAAAACCATGGCTCTTCATCTTTGCTCCACTCTCTGGGCAATCCAGCCTTCCCACCCAACGTTCCCTCTTGGTGACAATGCTTGACTCTTAGTGACCCAATAACTATGTACTATCCAATAAGCACCACTGGCTTCAAGGTCAGGTTTAACAATTGTTCCTTCACAGTGTTCTTAAGACCAATTTTTCATCATGTTCTGAACACCCAGACTCAAAAAGGAGAGGGCACAGGTAGGAATTAATTTCCCCATAGTGCTGTGCAGACATCTCCACCCCTAGTGGTCCAGGAGCGTTAAATTTCACCTTCAAGGTTCTGACCGTATTGCCACCAGTGGCATGTTTATTATGTACCATACATTGAGCTAAGTAGTTCAGAGTTCATGCCAACTCTATACATGACATAGAATCATCAGCCCCGTTTTATAAAGGAAGAAACTGTCTCAGGGTAAAGAGGTTAAGAAACTAGCCCAAGGTTGAGTCAAGTTTTAAGTGGTTTGCTTGAGTCCAGAGATTCCATTCTAGATATAACATTATGTTGCTTACATCTTGCAAAACGTAGCCACATATGGTTGTGTTCTGTGTTTTAAAAATCGTATGGATTATGTATTCTATTCTACAATACATTTGGGTGTACTTGAATATAGAAAATTATATTATTTCTCAAACATCTTCATAAAGTTGATACTCCCATAAGAGATGACATGTTTATCCTGAGGTTCAATGTTCCCCTTGGGCTACAAGTACAGTGTGAGAGAAGTAGCACCAAGGGATTAGATTTTGTTCCCCCTGATTATAAAAACTTAAAGTTAGAAAGCTTGTTATCCTCACTGCATCCCTGCTACGTGTGAGACTATGAACAAGGGAGAGGGGCTAGAAAAAAGAGTTAGAATACCCTAGGCAAAAAGAAATAGATAAATATTTTCATTTGAATAATAAATATAGAAATCGACAGCATTTGAAAATTATCCCACTTCTTCTATAGAGAAAACGGAGGAAATAGTCATTATTAATTATAAGGATCCCATTAAATATGGTTACAAATAGTCTTTACAGTGAATGCTTTTGTTAAAATCCCTAGGTTCCACTTCTTCCTCCATCTAAGACCCTAGGACCTCTGTCCTATCAACTTTCCTAGCATCAATGACACGTGTCACATCTACATACTTTCAAATCCTCATAAGCAGAAACTTGCAGGCTTAATAGTAACAATGTATTATATAGTAGGTTACGTATAATTATAAGCATGAAACAATACATAGCATATGTCAGCAATATATTCCATCCTGAGGCCAAATTGCATAAAGGTAATTCTCTGGGGATAGGATTACATTGTGCACATGAGGTAACAGTTCATACCTCCAGTTATATGTCCTCTCCTGAGGTATGTGATATTAATCTTCAGTATTTGATGAACACCCTTCTGAAATGTATATAATTAATCCTCAACATGTTATGCATCAGAAACCTAAAACCTAAAAGCTGACCTATGCTTGGCTGTAGCAGATGGCACTCTATTGGGAAAATAATCAAATAAACCGAACCACAAGCCAGAACAGGAACTTTTTTTCCCCTTTTCTATATTCAAGAGCACAGGAGTGTTGTTCCATGAACAGAGTGTACATTTTAACAGTCATACCAACTGTGTATTATATTACATACTCTGTTCTTCTATCCAAGTGGTGAGCCAGTCTTGGACTTATATAAACCTGAGGCCAATAGGAGGTCAAGCTTGCTCGTGTAGAGGAAAGTAAAATGACATGTGGAACCCCTGCTCCCAGCCCTGACCAATGGAAGCACCAGATTCAAAACCGCCACAAAGAGAGCTGGCAGTCAGTTTTGCCCAGCCTCTGGTGCCACCATCAGCAATGGCCAGAGGCAGGCCTGACACCACAAAGTGCAAAGGAGAAACAGGGCAGAGGAGGAACTTGGCACTGCCCAGTCGGTCCCAGGCAGAAGTGTGGAGAAGACACAGAAGGTCTCTGGGTCATAGCTCCCGTCCTTTTAGCCCTTGACCGAATCACTTTCCATTGACAGTAACCAAGTACCACTAAGGGGGAATGACAGAGTACCCGGTACACACTCTAACGTGGTGTATTAGTTTGCGAGGGCTGTCACAACAAAGTACCATCACCTGAGTGGCACAGACAACAGAAATGTATTGTCTCACAGTCCTAGAGAATACATGCTCAAGATCAAGGTGCTGGCGGGTTGGCTTTTCCTGAGGGTAGTGAGAAAGACTCTGTTCTGGGCCTCTCTCCCAGCTTCTGGGTTTTACCAACAATCTTTGGCACTCCTTCATTTGTAGGTGCATCATCCAGGCCTCTCCTTTCATCATCACATGACATTCTTCCCATGTGTGTCTGTGTCCAAATTTTCCCTTTTTATAAGGACATCAGACACACTGGATTAGAATTCACCCTAATAACTTCATTTTAACTTGATCTTCAAAGACCCCACTTCCACGTAAGGGAACATTCACAGATACTGGGAGTTGGGACCTAAAAATCTTTGGAGGTACAATCAGAAACATGCAAGGTAAAAATATCTCTACTACAAAGCAAATTGAATTCTGTAACTCATCTTAGGGTCTAAGTGCTCCCTTCTCACTAAATAGAAATGGCTCAAGTTTAAGAAGAGTCCTGAGTCCACTTAACATGGGACTTGTGGAGTAGGAAGGAAGAAGATGAAGAGGAGGGGGCTGACCTGTGGAGACCGGACCTGAGTGATGTACTTAACATCTGGAGACAGGAAGGGGAAAGAAAGTCTTGGTTCTTTAAGGTACGATTATCGACCTTCTAGTTAAGTAGTCAGACCCAATCAATGTCCTGAGTTCTAACCTGCAGGATGAAGATTCTCTTTTTTTTTTTTTTTTTCTTTTTTGAGACAGAGTCTCACTACATCACCCTGGGTAGAGGTGATGTAGGCCGTCACAGGTCCCAGCAACCTCAAACTCTTGGGCTTAAGTGATTCTCTTGCCTCAGCCTCCCAAGAAGCTGGGACTACAGGCACCCACCACAACACCCAGCTATTTTTTTTTTTATTACAGTTGTCATTGTTTAGCAGGCCTAGGCCAGGTTCAAGCCTGCCAGCCTTGGTACATGTGGCCAGCGCTGTGACCATTGTGCTACGGGTGCTGAGCCCTGGATAAAGATTCTTGAGAACATGCAAAATTTAAATGGCAACATCAGAAAATATTTTGCCCATTTTAAATCACAAAAAATAAATCTGTTATCCATTTTGTTCAAATGGCAATTACCAAACAAGGTCTTGCAAGGATTTATGTGACTTTGCACCAGTCCTGGACTTTCTTTGACCACTTCCCCCCCCCCCCCTTTGCTTTGTGTCTCAGAGGGCTGACTATGTGGACTTTGCTTCCCAAGCTCACATGTCAGCTGAACTTCAGCCAAGTCAGACCAACAGGAGGTACCGAGAGTACATTGAAGAGCGGGAAAGAGAGAAGTCTCCCTTCTTCTCCTCCCCAGATAGCTTTTCTTATAGAAGATGCATCTCCACTATGGCTCAAGTTTCCTCTGGACAGGTCCAGTGTGTCTCTAGCTTCTTCCAGAAGATCTTCACCCTTGGGTACAATACATGCCCTCTTCATCCTTCCACCCTAAGGGTGTCAGTGGTTTCAATGGGTTGCCTCACTGACCTCTATTTGGCTCCAACTTCCCTATCACCACTTTCATCAATTTCCTGATTAAATTTCCTCAGTTAGGGTCTGAAGGCAGCAACATCCTAACAGCAATGAGAACACTCAGAACAAGATGTAGGTCTCTATAGACCATTAAAATACCACTAAAATAAGTCAGAGATGCTGAGAGATATAGTTGATTTCAGGGCTGGGGCAGGTAAAAAGTAAACTGAGCCTGGAATATCTTAGCCACTCATTTATTTATTTTTTTGGAACAACTACCTGGCCGAGTCACCTTACAGGCACTCCCCTTTCCCAGTACTTCCCAGTCTCAGACCCGGCCACATATACCACGTCTGGTGGGTTCAAACCTGGCCTAGGCCTGCTAAACAACAATGACAACTACAACAAAAACCAGCCAGGCATTGTGGTGGGCACCTATAGTCTCAGCTACTTGGGAGGCTGAGGCAAGAGAATCGCTTAACCCCAAGAGTTTGAGGTTGCTATGAGCTGTGACACCCCAGCATTGTACCGAGAGTGACAAAGGGAGACCTGTCTCAAAAAACAAACAAAAGCACACATAGTACAAACATTTTAACTAACTTAAATTTTGTTTTCCATAATGTGCTTTCCTAAATTTTCACAATGTCTTCTATCTATTTATTTGGTTTCTGTTGTTGTTGCATTCCCAACATTGATTATTATAGATAATTTATCAAGGGAACATTTGTTAAATTGATGAGCCAATAAATCAATCACAAATAGAATAAAAAAAGGCTGGGTAGGGTGGCTTACACCTGTAATCCCAGCACTCTTGGAGGCCAAGGCGGGTGGATCACTTGAGCTCACAAGTTCGAAACCAGACAGAGCAAGCGTGAGACCCCCGTCTCTACTAAAAGTGAAAAACTTAAGTGAGAGGATCACTTGAGCCCAAGAGTTTGAGGTTGCTGAGAGCTGTAACACCAGAGCACTCTACCAAGGGCCTGTGTCAAATAAAATTAAAAATTAAAATTATGAAAACAAACTAGGTTTAATATTAAATTTTTACTTCACATACTTTTCTTCATGTTTACACTTTGGAAATCAATACTGATTCAGATTGGTTTATATTCCAACAAGAAATTTTAAAGCAAAATTGTTGAAGTTGTTGCATTTATATTTAGTATCATACTTAATGACTCCATTAAAATGAAGGGAGAGAGACAGGATCAGAGAATATAGGTATGGTCCTCCAAATATAGATTTCAGAAAAAGAAAAATAGAGTCCTGCTTAGCTAGAGTGAGGAATCTAAGCAATGACCTCATTCTTTCCCCTATTCTTTTAAGTGAAATTAAGACAATTTCCAAGGATGTGTAGGCCTGACTCCAGACTTCAACATCTAGTACAAGCTGGCCCAACTAGAAAATCCTGTGGCATTAAATCTGGAGCCTGGGAGGTAGGCAGGGTAAAGACAGCATGGACGGGAAGTGCCTTTTACCCTATGGGGAGATGTAGGGAGCAAAAGGTCAGATTGCAAAATCTGAGTTATTGGTTGCATTGGAAGCCAGAGCAAGAAATTCAAATGAAAACCCTAGGTGAAGAACAGAAACCTTAAGCAGAGCCAAAATAGAGTCAGTAAACCAGGAAAGAAGGTGACAGTTATTAGGGAAAGGTCTTTCATAAGCCCAGGTGTTGATGCCAACCAAATCTGTCCACTGGAGAAATTTTCCCAGTGGAAGACTAAAGCCTGGGGTACATAGAAAAATGATGCCCCATAAAACATGTTACTGACATGTGTACACTATACACATGTCAGTATACACTATAGTGTATACACTATACACATGTCAGTAACAAAGGTAAACAAGAGTGGATGAGGACAGGGCAGGCACAAATGGGCACAAAGTTACAGTTAGAGAGGAGAAATAAGCTCAGGTGCTCTGTTGCACAGCAAGGTGACTCATATAGCTAATAAAAATGTATATTTCAACAGAGCTAAAAGACAGGATTTTAAACATCCTCACCACAAAGAAATGATAAATATTTGAAGGGATGGATATGCTAATTAGCCTGATCTGATCATATCTCAATGTATACATGTATTGAACCATTACATTGTAACCCATAAATATACACATTTATTACTTATCAATTAAGAATAAAGTAAAACTATTTTTAAAAGTAAGAATATTTAAAAAATTATATAACTTTCAATCTGGAAAACATCTTAGATACAACCAAGTTCAACTGCATGATGTGGATTCTACCAAGTGCAGCCTCCATGTATAGATGACGGCACCTAAAGCTAGAAATGTCGAGGGTCTTGCCCAGGATGCATAACTGCTAAGCAGCAGAACTAGGACTGGTATAATCGGTGTTCAAGTCCCAATTGAGTACTCTTTCTGATTTCTCATATTTTCCATAATTTAAATTTAAAATATAGATATAGAGAAGAGCAGGGCTTAGCTACCAAGACAGTAAATAATTTAGGCCTTTTAGGCCATGTGGTCTCATACGGTCACAGCCACTCAACTCTGCCATTGTGGCATGAAAGCAGCCACAGACAAAACATAAGCAAATGGATTTTCAATAAATCAATGTGTTTCAATAAAACTTTATTCACAAAAACAAGTAGCAAGCTGGATTTGGGCAGTAGTTTGAGGATGCCTGGTCTAGAGAAATGGTACTCTACTTTCTCAAACTTCTGATTCACTGACTGCAGGTGTCCTGCAGGCTACAGTGTAGGTGAGTGTGGAAGAGCAAAATTATGTTTGACTCTATAGTCCTAAAGCTTCTAGAAAAGTCAGAAAACCTTTCCCAATTAGTGTCATGAATCATTAAAATCACATACACAAACACACCCCAGAGATAGAAAAGATGAAAGGGTATAGAGCAGGTGTCCTCAAACTGCAGCCTGTGGTGTGAATTGTATTTGTTTCCATTTTGTTTTTTACTTCAAAATAAGATATATGCAGTGTGCATAGGAATTTGTTTATAGTTTGTTTGTTTGTTTGTTTGTTTTAACTATAGTCCAGCCCTCCAACAGTCTGAGGGACAGTGAATTGGCCCCCTGTCTAAAAAGTTTGAGGACACCTGGTATAGAGAGAAGCTAACAGATCAATGTTTTGTTTATTAATCAGCTGCCTCTTTTTCTTCTTAGCCATTTAATTAATGAGATCAAATCAAGTGGCCAAGCTTTTCTGTTTATTGGTACTTGTTAACTACCTATAAATCTCTGCTGCTCTCTGGTGGTTACATGAAGCTGTTAGAAGACATTCCAGTAAAGTTAAGTAATTCTTTTATAGTAAAGTTAAGTATAAAAGAATTTAGGAATTGAATTCACAAAATGCTTTGGTACACTAAAGAACTAAATAAGAGTGAGGTAGAGTATTTTGAAACTTTCTAGTTAGAACCATAATCAAATCCTTTAAATATTTCTATAGTTTTCCTTCATCATAAATCCTCATTTTTTTTTTTTTCTATTAGGTGCAAGCATCAGCTTTTCTGACACTTGAAGGTTCTGCTTTTTTTTCTTTTTCTAAAGCAGGAGCATCATAATTGATAAATGATGCCTTGAAAAAAGCTTTAAGGGGGCGGAGACAAGATGGCTGACTGAAGCCAGCTTTCCACAGAGGCTCTCATCCTGAAGGAGAATTAAAGAACAGAAATTTGGCAAGTGACCTGGTGGATTAGAGCTGCGCCAAGAGAGAAGGTTGAAGAACACACATCAACCCTGCTGAGGTAAGCTATGACCCCAAGGATACAAACAAAATGTACAAAATCCATCACCAAGCAGACGGGAGTCCCCTCCCCCATGAGAACAGCTCAGAGTACCCCATAAACAAACAAGCAGAGTTCAAAAGTCTTGCCATTATATCCCACAGGAGATAACCTCTAAAAACTGGACCTACTTCCCCTACTAGGATGCCATGGCACTCTCCTGCAAGGCATAAAACTATATAAAACTGTATATATTCTCTACCTGCAATTCTGAGGTCTCAGCACTCCCCTCCACTCTCACTCTGAGGTCTGGAAGCCTGTCCCCCAGGAGTCCAGATTCTTGGGTATTTTCTCGAGAGGTGTGCACAGGGCATGAACTGCTGCTGGCCAGTGCTGATTCTGCAGCACAGGAGTAGGAAGAGTACAGTCAGCTGAGAGGGAACCACACAAGGAGCAGCGGTGCCCTGAGACACAGAGCAGCAGCCATTTTTGGCAACAATAGGGCTCACCCCCAGATATTTCGGAGTCACAATCCCTGTCTCTCTGGGCAACCAGAGGAGGCCAGGCATGTTCTCAGGTGGCAACCACTGGTGGAACAGATCTGGGATGGAAAAGCAGGCCCCATGAGTAAAGGGTTTGCCTGACGCAGTACCCACCTGAGTGGAGCATGGGACTAGAAAACACTTGCGCAGTGCTGGCTGACTCTGAGAGCAGGGCTGACCCAGAGGACCACTTTACAGAGCCTAAGATGCACCCAGCCCCCATGGGATTATCAGCCTAGACAAAGGAGGGCAGGAGGCTAGAACTGACAGCCAACTGTGTTGTGAATACAAACTACCAGGCTGCTGCAAAGACAGGGCCTGAGGCACAGGTTCTGTGAACTCAAAACAGCTTCTCTTCTGTAGGGGAATTTAGCCGGGACAGAAACAAATTCTGCAAAGTTGTTCTGTTCTGCAGTAACATCAATCGGGGCAGGGCTGGAACTGAGTGAATAACCTCAGCCTCCATCAAGCACCCGAGGTTGTCAGGCCTCACCTCCCCCTACTGGAGAGTGACAGAGACATAGGCCTGGCTGAGGAGACATAGATCACATGAGGAGACATGTGATTCAGGCAAGTGCAAACCCCTGGAGTATCTGCTCATTGGAGGCAACTGGGTCACAGTCCTGCAGGGTTATCAGTGATCAGGTGTGACAGAGGCACAAGGTGGGGAAAGAGGCGTCAACTTTCCCAGACTAACCTATTTGCCTGGGTGGGTCATCCTGACCTCACAGAGCACCAGAGCAAATCATATTTGAGTTGTCAGTAGACCCCTACCAGGGACCTTTTAAACTCTCTCACCTGAGACAGGAGCTGACTGAGATTATTGATTTGGACCTTTTGAACTGAGCCAATCACCCGAGGACTATCCAAGTGGTGCCCTGGGTATGTGGTTATAGGAAGGTTTGATTTTCCTTTTCCAATTGTTGCCTGTGGGGGGCAGGGTGACTTAATTGCTGGTATTTCTCCACAGCTGAGACTTCAACCCAGAGTAACTGTTTCACTAGGATCAGACAGAGACCAGCTGAAAGCAAGACTAGGATCAGACAGAGACCAGCTGAAAGCAAGACAGAGCCATTTAGCTCCACCACAACAAGCAGGTCCCCAGTTTCTCAGGCAGTAGCACTGTACAGGTCCTCAGAAAAAGCCCCAGGGGCAAAGGTACAGACACCAGTCCCAGCTTTTGGGCAAAGGGCTGGTTAATTACTACTCCTGGAGCTCCAAACCCAACTTTTTTTAATCCACTCATTCAGTCAAATGGTGTAAAATAATCATGGGGTGGAATCAGTGGAAAAACTCTGGTAACATGAATAACCAGAGTAGATCAACCTCCCCCCCCCTCCTCTCCCAAAAAATATATGGCAGATGTAACTAAAGATTCCATTTATAAACAGAAAGCTGAGATGTCAGAAATCAAAGTAGAATGAAGGAAAAGATGTAATTAGAAATTCAAAGAGCAATTCAAAAGTTAGAATTAGAAATTTGAAGAACAATTCAAAAGTTATCTCAAGAATTCAATGAATTTAAAGACAAAACCACCAAAGATTTTGACACATTGAAGCAAGAATTTGTAGCCCTCAAAGATCTGAAAAATTCAGTAGAATCCCTCAGTAACAGAGTGGAGCAAGCAGAGGAAAGGATTTCTGACATTGAAGAAAAGCTTCTGAATGCTCTCAAATTTTCAAAGAGAAAGAGAAAGGGAGAGCAAAAATGAATCATTCTCTTAGAGAGCTCTGGGATAATTCAATGAAGGTGTATATCCACCTCATTGGAATTTCTAAAAGCAAGGAAGTGGCTTTGCAAGGCACAGAGGGTCTTCTCCATGAAATTATGAAAAGAAAAATGTCCAGACATGCCAAGAGATTCTGAAATTCAGATAGCTGACAGTTTCAGAACCCCAGCATGACTCAACACAAATAATACATCCCCCAGGCACATCATAATTAACTTCACTAAAGTTAATATGAAGGAGAAAATTCTGAAAGCAGCCAGATGTAAGAAAACCATAACCTACAAAGGGAAGAATATTAGAATGACTGCAGATCTCTCTGCTGAAACCTTT